>JAQZBX010033449.1:0-25391 GCA_029593785.1 Cabassous unicinctus | reverse complement strand
GATGATGACATAACAGGAGAGTGACACAAGGGAGAGCCAAGACAAGACGTGCTGAAAAAACAGGAACTAAGGTGGCCCAGGTGGCAGGACGCCTCTCTCCCACATCAGAGGTTCCCAGGATCGAATCCCGGTGAAGACAGGAGGAGAAAGATGAGAAGAGAGGGCAGGAAACAGACACAGAGAATTGCCCAGAAAATGGACACAAAACAGCAAAAAAACGGGGGTGGGGGGGCAGGGTTTAAAATGGATTTAAAAAGTAAATAAATCAAAAAAAAAAAAAAAGTTGTGTAGAGTCTGTTGATTAAGAGAGCAGATACTAGAGATGGATATACTTGGATTTGCATCTTGACTGTTTACCCACTTGCTAGTTGTGTGACTTTGGACACATTATTGTAACCTCACTAAGCCTCAGTTTCCCTCTTTGTAAAATGGGGATGATAATAGTATGCACATCAAAGAGTGTTATGAGGATTAAATGAGACAGTCCTTTTAAATGCTTAGCATAGTACCTGGCATATAGTAGGCATTCATTACATTTTAGATATTATTATTTTACTATAATATTATATTGTTAATAAGTTTCTAGTAGAGGTGATCAACCAACATCTTTTATTGAATTAAGTGGTCTTTTCTACAGTGTAATCATTGGACTCTGTGTCAGAAGTATACATTGTTACATTCTATGAGGACATCAAATTTGGCAGTCATCATTTTGACTTGCAACATATTTTTTCCTCAGTGAGAGTTGCCTGTTGTCCTTTGATTGTAGTGGATAACACTGTTGTGTCTGTCCCTTCTTTCAGAACCTCTCTGATATCTTCATTATTGAATTGGTGGAAAGGAATGGTACTACTTTAATGAATCTTTGTAGTGCTGTTGGAAAGGAAAGGGGAGGCGATATATGAAAGAGAATGTTTCCTGTCTTCAAGGACCATTGGTGAGAAAGGCTTGAAAGGCTGACTTACCTCCAGTGGCCACTTCTGTCCTTACATGTGCAATACTGAATCAGTTTCTTCACCCTATGGTTAATCAGACAGTGCTAGATAATCCCAGTGTAGCTTTGGTTCACCCATAGAGAAATGAACGTAACCCCTGCTACATGTACAAAAGTTGCATTCTGAGAAAAGGTGGAAGTGACCCGTGTTGCTTGGAAGAAGAGAATTATTGTAGGCTCAGAACATTTCCTGAGAGGCAGCAGTGGGATGACTAAATGAAACGGGGTTGTATAGGCTTCTCTGGTAAATGGTAGATGGGATGTCAATTGAACAAACATGTATTTGGTGCAACTATGCATCTAGTGAGAAGGTAGAAAAACAGGCAAGACTGAGTCCAAGATTTCACTCCCTCCTTTACTATCTAATAGGGACAGCAAGAACTATCAGCTAGTGATAACACACTATGCTAGGTGCTTTACTAATGATTTGAACAAAGTACTTTGGAAGGACAGAGAACGGAATGGTTAATTATGCATCCGTGGGAAAAGTTAATAGATAAACTTAATTGAAATGAAGTGGGAAAAAGGGAAGAAAGTCATTAGGGAGAGGCCCAGGAGTGGTGTGAACAAAAGCACATAAAAGTGGGTGTTCATGGGATGTTGGGGGGATTTGGGGCAAGACATATGCATAAAGCACCTAGCCTGTGTTTAATTAGAAGAAAGATTACTCTAGTTGTTGTTATGCATATGAATGGGAGAGGGAAAGACTGCAAACTCAGGAGCTCCCTGGTGGTGCTTTTAGTTTTCTTCATGAGAGGTGGCCCTGAGCACAGGGACCGGGAGTGGAGAGTTGAGGATAAGTGGGAGGGAGACCTAAAGGAGCTGGTGGCCATCTGGATAGGGTTTGTGAGCTAAAGAAAACTGTCACGTGATCCTGTTTTCTACTAGAGTGCCTGCATAGATGCTGTTACCACAAAACAATTTTGGGATTGCAGAAAGGAAATGGGAGTTTGGGGTAGAGAAGGGATGTATTAGTCAGCCAAAGGGGTGCTAATGTGAAATACCAAAAATGGGTTGGTCTTTACAAAGGGTATTTATTTGGGGTAGAAGTCCACAGTTACCAGGCCATAAAGCGTTACGTTTCTTCTCTCACCACAGTCCATTGTCACGTGTTAGAGCAAGACAGCTGCCGGCGTTTGCCAGGGTTCAGGCTTCTGGGGTTCCTCTTTTCCCGGGGCTGCATTTCTCTCCGTGCTTAGCTCCTGTTTCCTCCACAAGGTCAGCTGTAGACAATCAGGCAAACGGCTTGCTTCTCTTCTCCTGGGGCCTTCTTTCCAACATCAAAACTGCTTCTCCAAAGACTGCTTCAACTCTGTTCTTTGCCTTGCCTTTTATATTCAATTCCCCACCCACCAGGGGGTGGGGCTCAACGCCCTACTGACTGACATGGCCCAGTCAACGCCCTAATCATAATTCAATCATGCCCAGATTAACAGATCAGATTACAAGCATGATCCAATTATATTTTTGGAATTCATAATTACATCAAATTCCCCAACGGTTACAAGGGAGAAAGAAAATATGTTTAGTTGCTGACATTTTGACTTTGGAGGGCCTGTGGGACAAATTAGAGATATCTAGTAGGTAGTTGGAAATATGTGTTGGGAATTTGTGTGTGTGTGTGTATGTATGTATGTACGTATGTATGTATGTGTATAAGGTCACATATAGGTCACTTAAACTGCTGTGGTTTTATTTTGTATCCTTCCTTCCACTTCTTTCTCCAGTAATGAAGACAGTTGAGAGTTCATTTCTTTCATAAGAATTGGGAAATTTTCAGCCATTATTTCCTCAAATATTCTTTCTGCCCATTTACCTTCTCTTCTCCTTCTAGAATTCCCATGATACCTATGTTGTTGCGCTTCATGTTATCGTTCAACTCCCTGAGCCCCTGCTCAATTTTTCCATTCTTTTCACTCTTTGTTCTTGTTTCTCTTCATTTTCAGCTGTTTTGTCTTCTGCATCACTTATTCTTTCTTCTGTCATTTCGAGTCTGCTGTTGTATGCCTCTAGTTTTTTTTTTTTATATCTCACCTATTGTGTCTTTCATTCCCATAAGTTCTGTTATTTTTCTATTTAGGTTTTCAAATTCTTTGAGTTCACCCAGTGTCCTCTTAATGTTCTTTATCTCTTTAGCCATATTGTCTTTCAACTCATTGAGTTAGGAGATTCATATGAACCTCGTTAATTAGTTGTCTCAAATCCCGTGTTTCATCTGGGGCTTTGATATATTCCTTTGCTTAGGCTATATCTTCCATTTTTTTCGCCTGGCTTGTACTTTTTGCTAATCTCTAGGCACTGATTATGATGGTGAGTTTACTGTGATGCTCAGTTTCTCTCTCTTGCACTGGGATTTAGTAGCAGGAGTCTATGTGTCCAAAGGCAAACAATGGTGTGGTCCCACAAGGACTTGTGGGAAACAGAACAAATTTATTGGCCAAAAGCTGAATCAGCCTTAGGCCGCATCTCTCTCTCCCCTTTCCTGGGGAGGTGGACCCCTGTGGCCTGCTCTGTCTGTAGCCACCAGCCAAAGGCCAGAGAATTCAGAGCTGTCAGCTCCAGGGATGGGAGGATGGGCACTGGCAGCTGCAGCTGCAGCTTTTATTCATAGTTTTCCCATTGGGATTTTTTCCCTTTGCTCCTCTCTCTTCTGGGGGATATCCAGTCTTCCCGTGGTGCCCTAAACCCTAAAACATTTTTTCCAGGCCATTTCTGCCTGTCCTCTAGCTATTTTTCTGGCAGAGAAGTGAGTCCTGTGTCTCTCTAATCTTCCATCTTCCTGGAAGTAAGACATTTGAAAGTTGACTATATTAACATGTGATTTTCAAGCATATAATTTTTTTTTTTTTTTAAAGATTTATTTATTTTTATTTATTTATCCCCCCCTTGCTGCTTGTGCTGCTGTGTCCTTATCTCCCCCTTGCTGTGAGGTCTTGCCGCATCAGCCCACCCACGGCGCCGCGGGAGCTGGCCTCATATGGTAAACGGGTGCTCTATCCATTGCGCCACACCCGCTTCCTGCCGTGAGGTTGCTGCATCAGCCCACCGCACCGCTCAGGCCGGCGTGCCCTCACAAGGAGGCCTCGGGACGCGAACCCGGGCCTCCCATATTGTAAACGGGGGCTCTATCCACTGAGCCACACCCGCTTCCCTCAAGCATATAATTTTAAACAGCCTTCTTTTTTGTCCCTGAAGCACACTCTGCTTTAAACTTAAAAGTCTCTAAATGTCATTTTGCTGGGTTTTTGGATTTCACTGATTGAATAAACTAATTATTTCATGGAAACTGATCATTATTTTTTAATCATTATTTTAAACTTTACTTTTTCAAAGTGATTATGTTAGTATATTATTAGTCTCTTTAATTGCTCTTTCCCCTCCATAGGAGCTGATGCAGCAGAATGGGATTGGTTATGTGTTAAATGCCAGCAATACCTGTCCAAAGCCTGACTTTATTCCTGAGTCTCATTTCCTGCGAGTGCCTGTGAATGATAGTTTTTGTGAGAAAATTTTGCCATGGTTGGACAAGTCAGTGGATTTCATTGGTAAGTAGCTCAAGTAATATTACAACTTCTTTGGGGTCTAGTCTCATGTTAATTTTTTTTCTTAAGAGGAAAGGAGCCTATTTTAGAAAAAGTCTGAAAAAAACATTGTGGTCAGAAACTATACATTGTGTGATTTCATTATTTCTGAATTTATTGAGATTTGTTTTGTGACCCAACATATGGTCTATCTTGGAGAATGATCCATGTGCACTTGAGAAGAATGCGTACTCTGTTTTTGTTGGGTGCAGTGTTCTTATATATGTTAGGTCTAGTTGGTTTAGTGTATCATTCAAGTCCTGTACTTCCTTATTGATCTTCTCACTAGATGTTCTATCCATTATGGAGAGTGGTGTTTTAAAATCTCCTACTATGAATGTAGAACTGTCAATTTTTTCTTTCAAATCTATTGGTATTTGCATCATATATTCTGGGGCTCTGCTGTTAGGTGCATATATATTTATTATTGTTACATCTTCCTGGTGAATTGTGCCCTTTATCAGTAGTAATGACCATCTTTGTCCCTCATAACTGTTTTCGACTTGAAGTCTATTTTATTCTATATTAGTATAGCTACTCCAGCTCTCTTTTACATAGTGTATGTAAGTAGTAATCAAAAGATTTTTTCCCCATTCTTTCACCATCAACCTACTTTTATCTTTGAATTTAAGTGAGTCTTTTGCAGACAGGATATAGTGGGTCATGCTTTTTTATCCATTCTGCCAATCTCTGCCTTTTGACTGGAGAGTTTAATCCATTTACATTTAAAGTTACTACTAATAGTACAGGTCTTTCTTCTGCTGTTTTGCTATTTAGCCTTTGTAAGTCTTATACCTTTTTTGTCCCTCAATTCTATTAAAGCCTATTTTTATATTGATTTGCTATCTTGTGTTGTACTATATTGAGTACCTTCTCATTTCTATCTGGATATATTTTTCATCTCTTTTCCTTGTAGTTACCGTAGGGTTAAAAGTTAACATTCTAAATATATAACCATTATATTTGGTTTCTTACCAATTTAAATTCAGTAGTATGCACACATACTTTTCCTGTACCCTTCTGTCCCCCAAACATTGTTTATACTTGTTAGCACTTATATCTTTGTACATTGTATTTCCAAATACCTAGATTTATCATTACTTTTTATGCATTTGCATTTTAGCACCTGTAAGGAAGTAAGTAGTAGAGTTACATACCAAACAATACAATACAATAATACTGGCAGTTATAATTACCAAATGGTTCCCTTGACCTCAAGTCTTTATTTTTCATGCTGCTTTGAACCACGGCTTAGTGTCCTTCTGTTTCCACCTAAAGGAGGCCCTTTTAGCATTACTTGTAGGTCAGGTGATTAACTCCCTCAGCTTTTATTTATCATAGAATGTCTTAATCTCTCCCTCAATTTTGAAGGAGAGTCTCACTGGATATAAAATTTTTGGCTGGCAATTGTTTTCCTTCACCACTTTTAGTATTTCAACCCACTGCCTTCTTGCGTCCATGGTTTCTGATCAGAAATCAGCATTCAGTCATATTGGGATTCCCTTGTATGTAACACTTTGCTTTTCTCTTGCAGCTTTCAGAAGTCTCTCCTTGTCTTTTGTATTTGATAGTGTAAACAATATGTGACGGTATATTTTTCTTCACATTTATCCTGTTTGGTGTTCTCTGAGCTTCTTGGATGTGCATATTCACATATTTTGCTAGGTTTGGGAAGTTCTCTGTCATTATTTCTTTGACTCTTCCTTCTGTTCCTTTCTCTCTTCTTCTGGGCCTCCCATAATGCTTGATGGTATCCCATAGTTTTCTTAGGCTCTTGTCACTTTTAATATTTATTTTTTCTTTCTGCTCCTCAGCCCGACTCATTTCAAGTTTCTTGTCTTCATGTTCATTGATTCTTTCTGTTGTCAGCTCCATTCTGCTCATTCAAACACTACTGAGCATTTTTCATTTTGGTTATAATGGTCTTCAACTCTAGCAGTTCTGTTTGGTTCCTTTTAAAATTTTCTGTTTACTTAGACTCTATTGTTCATTCATTGCTTTCCTAATATCCTTCTCTGTACTTTCCTTAATCTCAGTAAGCATTTTAAAGATAATTTTTTAAAGGCTTTATTTTAAAATGTTAACTGTGGGATTTACTCCCTGGGATGTTTGTTTCCTGGTTTTGTAATGAGTTGGTGATTAAGATAGGGCTTTTCTTGAGCTTCAGGCTTCCTATCAGGAAGGTCTGCCCAAGGCGAATGCAGTGTACAGGGTTTCCTTGTCTGACTGGGCCTCTTATCTTTTCCTGAGCTTTTGCTTGTTAGTTGTATTGGAGTTCCCCTCTTTACAGGAGTTTGGTTGTCTGCTCTGTTCCCCAGGTATCAGAAAGTCAGCAGGCTTTTGTCCCAGACTGTCTGCTTCTATAGTTTTTTTTATACTCCTTTTGTTGTCTCATGCTGCTTTTGCCTAGAGGGCAAATTTTGGGTGGAGGGTTACCTGGGGAGGGCTTTCCCAATTTGTCTTTCCCAGCCAAAACAAGGCCAGGACCCATGAAGGGGGTGCAGACTGGTTCCAAAGTGCTCTGTGGAGAGGGTCAGGAAGGGTACCAAAATCTTCTCCAGTTGCTCCCCAAAGCTGAACTTACCTGTCCTGTCCAGCACATGCAGCCCTTCAGCTAACTTTCACCCACAGTCCTGAGGGAGCCCTGTATCTTTTTTTTCTTTTTATCATATTATTACAGTTTTTAATGTAAGAAATCTGAGTTCTGTTAGTTGCATATACATACTTGGATCAATTTCTTATATCAAGGTTGTAGCAAATTCACTTTTAGCTACAAGTAGTTGGGCCTTTGCTTTTTACAAAATGGTTCTCTGTATGTTCTCCCGAGATAAGAATTACTACAACAGTTTGTGCTAATTCCATCATAACATCACACTGTATTTTAATTACCTGTTTATCCGCCTCCCATTAGTCTGAGAACTCCTGAGTGCAGGGACTGTCTCACCTCCCCTTGAAGAATGCCTGGTACACATAGCTACCAAATTATTAGCTAAGTGAGTAATGAATAATATTTCTATTCAAATGGTCTAGGTATGTTTATCCATCATTAGTAACCTCCAAATATCCTTGTCTATAGTATGATTTAAAATTCTCAAATTTAATCAATCTTAACAAGGCTTTGTGCCAAATCATTTCTTAAAAATTACAGCTTTGAGGCATTTTATTATAAAAAGTTGGTAATCATATACATAAATTTACATGAACTTAAAACTCATCATACATTTACTTAATTTCTTAGCTTGACCTTCCAGTAAATCTTTAGCTTCATTGGTTTTGGCTGCTAAATAAGGAGATCCTCCTACAGGAAGAAAGAAAAAAGGAATAGTTATAGGGATTCTCAATTTTCTGCTTGGTGAAAAGCTACTCTCTTGTTTCAAGGCTCTGTATACCTTCTGAAAGGTAAAATGAGCAGAAATGGAGTTTTGATATTTTAATGTAAGTCTGCAGCTGGGTCACCAAATGTATGGTAATACATTTGACCAATAGGAAATGAGGTAATTCACAAGAGGGACATGTTCACAAAAATGGCACCTTTTTAGAAAGCTTAAAAAATTGATAGAAATGGAACTTAAAAAACAATAACATACTTATGTGCCTTTGAAATAGTATAAGTTAACCTATTCAAGATGATTCCAAGTCAGGAATGCATCAGTTTCTTCCACCATGATATTCTTAGAGGCTTCTGAGCTTTTTGTTGGAAAGGCCTCAGTTTGCATTAGGTCTTTGTTGTTTCGTAGTTTTTCTCTTTTCCTGTTCTCAGTTTCCCTTCATGATATCCACAGCTACTTTCCTACCACTCTGCTGGAGCAGTGGTTCTCAGAGTATAGTCCCCAGACTGGCATCAGCATCAACAGGGAGTTTGGGAAAAATGCAAATTTAGGGGCTCCACCCTACACCTACCTTGTCTAGGTGATTTAAGAGCATAATTCGTCAATGAGCATCTCTAATTTTTCCCTTATTGGCAGCAGGGCTTACACCTAGTATTACTGCTACCTCCTGTTTTGCCATTTGGGGCTCAAACCCACCTCTGTAATAGCCACCACTGAAGGCAGATTTTGGAAGACTTTGAAAAACTTTTACTTGAGGCTCCGTATGCTTCATGGCTTGCAAAACATAACGATCTGCAAATCCTGCAGCAGCAGTGGTCAGTCCAGCTGCTAACACTGTACTGGTCATAGCTACGGCTTGGCTCCCCTGCCTCCAGCTGGATCGTGGCTCATCCCAGCCCAAGGCTGCCGCCACCCATGCTTCTACCAAAAACAAAACAAACAAAAAAGGCTGCATCTTTAGATCTCCACCCCCTCTGCCCCTGTCCCCAGAAGGCTGAAACAATGGCTGCTGCCACCTTTGTCTGGGACAGGTTGAAACAGTAGCTGCCCTCAGAGCCAGGTCCCAGCCACCCAAATTTGCTAATCAAAAGCTGTCATCAGTGATCGGCGGAACACACCACTGTTCTTGGGGAAGAGGCTTTTTGTGTCCCTTTCTGTCAGCAGCAGTTAGCCAGGGACTGGACCCTGTGGCGACCTGCTACCCAAGTATGGGATGGGTGCTGGTTGCTACTGTGTGGAGAGAGCAATTTACACTTCTTTGCCGAAATTTATCAGCTTCTTCCTCTTGTTTTTCCATGAATGCTATACAGCGTTCTTCTGGCCTCCAGAGCTTCAAAATAGTTGTTTCAGACTGATCCTGCCTGTTTAATAGTTGTTTTGGCAGAAGGCCTGATTCCCAGAACTCCCTACTCCGTCATCTTCCCTGAAGTCTCCCCTACTTTTTCATATCCCATAAAATATCTAGAAACTTTTTGTGGATTTCCTTAAACTGTTTTTGCTTGCTGCTATGTTTTCTCCAGAGATAAGTCAAATCCTGTGAAAACAAATCTCATTTACATTAAAGTCTTTATGTCACAAGATTTCTAAGTCTCGGTCCGTATGCCAGTAATTTCAAGTAATAGTAGATCTAATAAAATTCTGAAACACACACATTTGGTCATTTCCTTAGATTGCCTGTGACAGGATCTGGTTGCACCATAGTTTTTTGTTCTGCTTAGTGAGGCTGTTCAGTCCCACAGCCTCCCTGATGCCAGCTATGATGTTGCGGTGCTTCCCAGTCAGCTCTGCTGGTAAGAAAGTGGGTAGGTGTATTTGAAGAGTGGTTTCGGTGGAGGGTGGCTGAGCAGAGAAAGGACCATTGCTAGCTTATGAGCAGGATGAGAAGGTAGGACTCCTGGTGTTTCATGGGAGGAGTTCTTGTTATTTTTTCCCTACTCAAAAAAGTTTGAGTACTCTAATCCATAATTAGTCAACTAGTTCCTTTTAAAAAATGAAATTATATAAATTAAGCTCCCCACTGTATCTCTGATTTGTGAGAAGCATCTTCTAGGCAATGCTGTTGGAACTTTGGGTATTTCCAAAAAAGTTCTCTTTTCAAGATTTTCAGATTGCAAAGGGTTTTCATCTTCAATTAGGACTCATGTGAAACATCTGAAGATAAAGGACTTAGACAAGTCACATTAAAATAATCACCACCCCCCCAAAATAATACCCCCCCACATTGTACTTCTAGAAAATATTAAACATATCATTCAGCTTTTTTTTTGCCTCTAAAAGGTAACAATTGTGGTTAATGTTTCCATCGCATGCAGCATTTGTCTGAGTTCCTTTTTCTTTGGAGCTTCCCTCTGTACCCTCACGTAGTTGTTACTTCCTTCTTTTAGTCTGTGTAATGTCTCATTCTCACTGGTTCCCGTACGCTGCTTCTTTGCTGTCCTTTTTTTTTTTTTTCCAACCTAGATTTTATCCTGGATTTCTGTGGTGGTTGCCTACTTTTTTATTTCCAGTTTTTCATCGCCGTCGTCTTGTTTTCCTCCTATCAGGAACCTGCTGTGGCTCCTTAATTGCCTACGTAAAAAAAAGTCCTTAGCCTACCGTTCCTAAGGCCCTCCAAAATCTGCTCCCCACCTTTGAAACTTTGTCTCCAGAGGCTTCCGGATGGGTTGTGTGCACTGGCCAATCAGACTCTTTTCTGAGCAGTTTGTTCGGTCCTACACTTTCCCTTCTCCTCTCTGCCAGGCCCATGCGTATTCCTTCCTTTGCTCTAAGACTCCATTTGGTGCTCACTTCTGCCAAGAAATCCATTCTAATGAAATCCACTGTAGTCTAAACACTTTTTCATTTTGATTTTTAAAACCTATTCATCAAAAGATTTTAATTGTAAAAACAGTATAATCACAATGCAGAAAATAAAAAAATAAAAAAGAGAAAATGTTCGGTTCCTATAAAGAACTTTAGCATACTAACACATCTGTTATTATCACTGTGTTTTATTTCCTTCCACCTTTTCTCATATTATTATAGAGATTGCTTTTAAAAATACCTGTCAGTCATCTAGCCAGTATTTACTGGATGCATATTTTGTGCCCAGTATAAGATCCTTTGGGGGGATGTTAGAAGCAGTTACTCTCCTTGCTTTCTATAGTCTAGTTTTTGGGATAATTATTTAAAATAATGAGAAAAAAATGATAGAATATTATCAATATTTATTGATTTTTAATTTAAACCCAGTCTATTTCCAATAAGGATTTTTAAAAAAAGATTTATTTACTCCCCCACACACACTTCTTGCACTTGTTGTCTGCTCTTTGTGTGTTCTTTTGTGTCTGCCTGTCTTTTCTTTAGGCAGCACTGGGAACCGATCCTGTCCCGGACCTTCTGGAGTGGGAGAGAGGCTCTCAATCTCTTGCGCCACCTTAGCTCCCTGGTCTGCTGTGTCTCTTATTGTCTTTCCTCTGTGTCTCCTTTTGTTGTGTCATCTTGCTGCACCAGCTTTCTGCACGGGCCAGCACGTGCGTGTGGGCCAGCTCGCTGCTCAGACCAGCTTGCCTTTCACCAGGAGGCCCCAGGAATGGAGCCCTGGGCCTCCTATATGGTAGATGGGAGCCTAGTCACTTTAGCCATATCCGTTTCCCTCCAATAAGGATTTGAAGCAGTTTACAGAAGAATAGATTGGGATCAAAAGATACACGCGCACATTAAAATAGGATAAAAAGGCAAGGAGCAAGTAATGTGGAACTAGAAAAGGTGCAGTAACTATGCCAGAAAATCTGAATTGCAGTTTGCTCAGTTGAAATTGAGCAAAAACTTTAGCTTTGAGCTTCTTAGCAGTGAAGGCAAAAGGGGAAATGGGACAGGAAGGCATGGGACTTTCTGTACATAGGTTTGCATATTATTGTTTTGTACAGTACTTATTTCTTCGTATCATTGTTGTTTTGTATTCATTTTTCATTGTTTTACTGTGTTTGGTTTCCTGATCTAGAAGGGAAGCTCCTTTTAATTGTTCATACACTATCCAAAATTCTTGTGGTGCTTTGTATATAATGAATGAATGAATAAATCCTATATGCTAGAAATTTGTAATATTTACAACATAGGCAGGGAGAATGGAGTTGGTTTTAGCCTTGTATTATTCAGCTGCTACAGGAGATTCCCTGGATATCTGTTAATGACAAAAATCTTAACACAAAATATTGGTAAACTTGTGGTAGCATCAAACTAAAACAAGAATGAAAAGGAAGAATTTAGTTCCACGGCAACAGGCTCATGGCTAAGCCCATTTTTAACTGTTTAGTATTGAAGTAGGTCATTGTACTGTTAAGATGTTAGGCTGTGTGGGATAAACTTCATCCGCTTTTGTGTGTAAACTTCCTAAGGTCCTTAACACAAGAGATGGCAGCGACGTTGAATTGAGTTTCCTTGGTTCTTTGATTCTAACAGTGTACATGAGTCCTTATACCATGCTATGGGGAATTAAGATGACCCAATAAGACAGTAACTTTGGGTATCAAGGAAGGAAGGAAAGTTCCCTTGGTCCTTGTTAAAGTAATCAGATATAAAATACAGTGAAAAGTACTGAAATGTGTGTCTGGCAACCTGAGTTAGGGGCAACTTGTTCATTAACACTTTTGGGCTCAGTTGTCCTATACGCAAATGACAGGGAAACTATCTTCCCCTCTCTCCTCAAAAAAAATATTGAAAGGATAAATATAATCTGTGAGAGAGATGAGATTTGCTTTGAGTTTTTCTGATGAAAGATTAAGTAAATGGAAACCAGATTTCCCTGCTGAACAAAGCTGTTACTGGTGACCCTTCTTGAATTTGACTCATACAGAGAAAACCAAAGCCTCCAACGGCTGTGTCCTGGTGCACTGCTTAGCTGGGATCTCTCGCTCGGCCACCATCGCTATTGCGTACATCATGCAGAGGATGGAGCTGTCCTTGGATGAAGCTTACAGGTAAGCACAGGAACATGCCTTGTGAAACATGAGGGGGGAGGGCGGCTCACCAGATTAAAGCAGACAGAGATGATATTAGTCACATTCTTTACAGCTTTCTGTGAATTTTTAAATGGTCTCTTAAAGACTGGAGAAGAATCCATTTTTATTAGTTAACATTAATTCTGCCCTAACATGTGCCAGATTCCTCTTCAGCTAGTTTTTAATTTTGTGCAACAACAAATCCAGGCAGAGGTCTCTGTCCTATGAGTTTATTCCTTTCCATAATTGGGGGAATGTTATTTGCTCTAATTTACATGTGAGGAAAAAAGCTCCAGTGGGTTTGTAGTAGAATCCTTATGATATAATCTCTACTCTGCTTCAAACCTTGGACTTTTCTACCATGAGGAAAAAGCCTAATACATGCAAGTATAAAACCAAATAATTGTTGAGTAAAAATTCCCCACATTCTAGAGTGGCCCAGATTTTGCGGCTCCTGGCATTGTGTAACTTTGACTGCTTGCTCACTCCTTTTCTCAAGGTGAAGGCAGGCCCATGGCGCTCCCACTGAGGGCTCTGTGCAGTGACTGGTGAATCTGAGCTCCCTGAGTGTCCTGTAGGGTAGAAGTGGTTACTTTCCAGGAGATAAAGCATCAAAAATATAGACATATGGAGCCAGTTCTATTAAAGCAATTAGATTTTCCTTCTTGAATCGGACAATTTGGAAAGAAGAAATGAGCTTCCCATTTGAGGAAGAAGACGGAGGAGAAGCATTCTCCACATGTCAGCACAAGTTTCCTTACTCTCCATTTGGGCTCTTCTCCTAATGTCCAACTTGTGTTGTCTATACACCAGAAAAAAATTTACCCTTACCAGGGCCCTACAGCCTGACTTGTTACAAGTTGAGCCAGTTATTTCTGGCTTTGTTTGTTTGCTTAGTGTTCTTGATTTCCAAGGAGTTTAATTTTTTTTCCCTTATTTAAACGCAAATTTTCAGTGTAGTTTCACTCCTGTGTCATTTTCTGAAGCACGTCAATAAGGTTCAAGGCCCTGAAGAATGTGTCTTCTCCCCCTAAGAGTCTTCCCTTCCTTGGTGAAACATACTATCAATTATTAGTTATGAACTTTTATAAATCTTTTTTCACATGGTGGTTACAAAATTAATCCCAGCACTGTCATTCATTAACTGTGATTTAGGGCAAGCCACTTAAGACCCTCTTTATACATCTGTATGATGGGGATAATTATACCCACCTGAGGATTAAACGAGCCCCCACTCTGTTTAGAGCATTCGTTTGGTACCTACCACAGAGACATCACTTTGCGGCTGGTTATTCTGGCGTGTTGAGTACAGGGAAGTCAGAAATGCATGCTTTGATATTCTCACCATCTGATAACCTCTTTTTCTCTCATTAATTAAAAATGTAGACTGTGTTGAGGAAGTGACTAAGGGGACTTTGAGAAGGCGTGGTATTGGAAAACTGAAGTTAGTGCCTGGTAAAATGTATTTCTGCTGCTAGTACTGGTGTGTGTGTGTGGGGGGGTGGTTCTTGGTGCGAGGGAGAGAATCATCTATCAATGGCAATGAAACTCTGGGTCCTTGAATATAAGGAGGCTAAAACTAGAGCTTTTAGGACCTGGTCCTCTATGAGCGCGTGCTCCAGGGACATGCTCTAAAGCCATCCCAGTGCAGATGCCCTTTGTATTCTCAACCTTGAGGCATCTCCCTGAACTTTTAACCCAGGTAGCTTCCAAAGTATTGGAGAGGGTCTATCTAACAATTCCCTGTCTCATTAATTCACTTAGTATTCTTCAGTTAAAGCACAGTTTGAAAACCAGGTTTTTAGCTCTTTTCCTTCTCTTCATAGATTTGTGAAAGAAAAAAGACCTACTATATCTCCAAACTTCAATTTTCTGGGCCAACTCCTAGACTACGAGAAGAAGATTAAGAACCAGACTGGAGCATCAGGGCCAAAGAGCAAACTCAAGTTGCTGCACCTGGAGAAGCCAAATGAAGCTGTCCCTGCGGTCTCAGAGGGTGGACAAAAAAGCGAGATGTCCCTCAGTCCACCCTGTGCCAACTCTGCTACCTCAGAAGCAGCAGGGCAAAGGCCTGTGCATCCTGCCAGTCTGCCTAGCAGACAGCCATCTCTGCTGGAGGACAGTCCACTGGTACAGGCACTCAATGGGCTCCAACTGTCTTCAGACAAGCTGGAAGACAGCAATAAGCTCAAGCGTTCTTTCTCTCTGGATATCAAATCAGTTTCATACTCAGCTAGTGTGGCAGCATCCTTGCATGGTTTCTCCTCATCAGAGGATGCTTTGGAATACTACAAACCTTCCAGTGCTCTGGATGGGACCAACAAGCTATGCCAGTTCTCCCCAGTTCAGGAAGTATCAGAGCAGACTCCAGAAACCAGCCCAGATAAGGAAGAAGCCAGTATCCCCAAGAAGCCCCAGACTAGCAGGCCTTCAGACAGCCAGAGCAAGCGATTACATTCAGTAAGAACCAGCAATAGCGGTGCCACCCAAAGGTCCGTCTTATCTCCATTACATCGAAGTGGCAGTGTGGAGGACACCTACCACACCAACTTCCTTTTTGGCCTTTCCACCAGCCAACAACACCTTGCGAAGTCTGCCGCTGGCCTGGGTCTCAAGGGCTGGCACTCAGATATCTTGGCTCCCCAGACCTCTACCCCTTCCTTGGCCAATAGCTGGTATTTTGCCACGGAGCCCTCTCACTTCTACTCTGCCTCAGCCATCTATGGAGGCAATGCCAGTTATTCTGCCTACAGCTGTAGCCAGCTGCCCACTTGCAGTGATCAAGTCTATTCTGTGCGCCGGAGGCAGAAGCCAAGTGACAGAGCTGACTCCCGGCGGAGCTGGCACGAAGAGAGCCCCTTTGAAAAGCAGTTCAAACGTAGAAGCTGCCAGATGGAATTTGGAGAGAGCATGTCAGAGAACAGGTCGCGGGAAGAACTGGGGAAAATGGGCAGTCAGTCTAGCTTTTCAGGCAGCATGGAAATCATTGAGGTCTCCTGAGAAGAAAGACACTTGTGATTTCTATTCATAACTTTCTTATTCACAAAAATATTCCCTGTAAATCTGAAGTATATATATGTATATACATATATATTTTTGGAAAATGGAGCTACGGTGTAAAAGCAAAAGACAGAGCAACACAGCTCTCTCTTGACATCTGCATTTGGGAGATCAGCTAACATTTCTCTCAATAAAAATGGAAGGGCAGATGCTAGAGTTCCCCTAGACAGGTGAAGCAATTTTATACCACAATTGCACATTCTCTTGTTCTTACAAAAGCAAGTTTTATTTGGTGTTAGGACAAAATCCCCTACCGTTTTCATGTTGTGCCACAAAGAGATCTCAAATTCGTGTCTTTGTCCAGTCCCTTCCGTAGTGCACCTTAGCGCTGAGACTGAGCCAGCTGGTGGGTCAGGTGGGTAGACCCTGATAGGGACAGAAACCTAATGGTAAATCCAGAAGAAATGAGCACACCAGGAGCTGAGCTGCCAGCTCACACGCACCTGACAGCTGAGTGACACGCCTCATTCTGCTGGACAGACTGTTAGGGGACTTGCCAGGATCTACTTTAGAGCAAACCCAGTACCTCAGACAGTAAAAATGGGGCTTTCACCACTACCCACGCCTGGTAGCCCGTTTTCTAAGCATTGTGCGTAGGTAGGTAGCTAGCCACACTCTTCACACCAATTCAGACTGTCCACAGATTTCCAGGTGGACCTGGATGGAGGTAACTCACCTTCTTCTCAGCTTTATGGAGAGAGAGAGGGGAAACCGTCTAAGATGTAGTTTAACAGCCAGGAGTCTGGCAGCAAAATGATTTAAGCTAAAGGTGGGAGGCTAAACAAATCTCTCTCTTTGTAAATCAAAGAATTGTTTAAAATGGGATTGTTAATCCTTTAAAGATTAACTTGGTTTAGAGCCAAATGTGAATTTTATTTGGGTTGGTAGCAAAAGAGCAGCACCTTCAAGTTCTCAGCTAAAGTAGATGTTTTCCATTCCTGTTTCTCACTGTATGGATACATTTTATAAAAATGTAACCTTAAGGCAAAATTGTGTAGGCAAATACTAAGAGGGAGAGAAACTATGGAAAGATTGGGGAAGGTAAAAACTGCTTAGCTGAAGCAGGAATTTACTTTCTCAATGGGTTTTTTTTCCCTTCTTGGCATGTGATGAGGGTGGTGTTTCTAGAATTTCTTCAGACTTTCAAATTTCTTGATAAGGCTCAGAGGGGCTTTAGTAAGAGGTGAGCGTTGAAACCCAAATGGCTGGCAGCGGAAGGTGAGGAGAAAGCTGGTAAATTTTAACTGCCAGTAGTGTAGAAAGCCACAGCCAAGCTATTTTCAAAAACTATCTCCACCCTTTTTTAGTAAAAGGAGTACATCAAAATGGAGCCAGACCAAGGTGGTCTCTCAGTCCTTGAGTTACAATCACTGTATGGAATCAATCCTGGCAGCTGAAAATATGAGGTGATTAGAACAAGTACACAATTGATAGTACATATTGCTTTTAAGCCCCCTGGCTTGAGTTTTGTCAACTACAGTATGGTCCTCTTTTGAAGACTTAATTCATGTCAGCAGCTTTTTTTTCCTTTTTTTGAGGGAGTGGGTGTTGTAATTGTTCTTTCCTTTACTGTAATTGTAGCTAGTTGCTGACTCGTATCTCAGGTTTTTCTGTTTGAGAAATGGACGGTCCTTTGACTAGGATGTGACTTACTGTTTCTATGGTGACTGCTAAAACCAGCATAGAATGACATGTTTCAAAACTGCCTAACTGAATCACAATAATGAGCTTCACAGACGTAACTGGTTATGCCCAAACAATGTGCTACGATCTGGGTATAGCATGACGGCAGAAAGAAAGGAGAGTGAGTACATTATTAACATATCTGTTAAATGATCCAAGGTAGTGTTTATAAAAACATTTGCTGAAACTTTAAATCATTGATATTAATATAATCAGACATTCTCAAGGTTTCACTGAGTAATTTTCAATGTGTTACTTATATAAAAGCGCACTGCTTCCAGAGTCTGGTCACAACTGTGAAATGTTTTTAAGAAACGAGAGCGGTAGCTCCAATGTTAAATGTGTCTCAGGAGGATTGGGGGACTTGGCTTTGATGAGAGATCTGTTGGCAGGAACTCGCCCTTCCATCATTTGGGGTTTCTCTTGGCCACGGTCACCTGCCTGCTGATAACTGTGATGCATTCGTACACTACAGCCTTTCGTCCCTGGGCACTATGTCACGTAATCAGTTCTTGGAACCAAGGCTGCCATTTTAAGGGGCAGCCCTGGAGTCTGCGTGGCACTTGTGGGCAGTGTGGCTGGCTTGACTCCACATGCACTCGTAGGGGCAGCCCTGGAGTCCACTAGCATGATTCAGAATGGTGATTTTAAAGAGCCAAACTAGACTTGTGTGTGAGAAATGCTGGAAAATGGCTTAGGACATTTGTTAGGTTAGGTGGAAGGACTGTATAAATGTCTAATATGAATATAGTGTTCTTTTTGGTGTAAGGCAGGCTATTGAATGGTTAAATTGTGTGTTTCTCATTTTGATGTGTCATGTATGTTAATATGAAATAAAATCAAAACTGGTACCTGTTTATACATAACTCTGAGGAGGAACCTCTCTGTGCAGCTAATAAACTTGGGAACAACAATGTCCGAGTTGGCCAAGAAGGCAGCAGTGGAACCTGCCTGGCTCTTCTCACATAAATGAGGATTTAGCTCAAAATAAAGTGGTGTCATCAGATAAATGTGTGCCCTCTCTCATTCACATGAAGCATTAAAGCATTATTTAACAGTTGAGTGCCACCTTCATTCTTTCCCGCGTACCCCAAATACACACTGCAGTGCAGAAACCTAAGGCACTTGGTATTTTCTGATTTCAGAATACACAGGGATAAAGTCGGATGTGATACATCTGAAAGTAGTATGTAAATGATTTTATGGGAAGAACATAGGGGAAACTGAGGAGGAATAGTTCCTAAAGAACTGGTCTCTCTCCTTGCCGTGTACATCTTAATGACCTGTCTGCCTGGGAGTGACCCTGGATACTGATGACTTATGTGGTCATAGATGGGCTCTGCCACATAGAAGCTGAGCTGTATCCGTGTATTAATAAAGACTTCTGCATTAAAGGATAGGGATTTTCCTAAATGTAGTGAAGCAGATGGAATGAATATAAAGAAGATCATAGGTGATCTCATTTAAATTGGCTGTCAAAGGCTTGGGTTAAAGTTGGATTAAAAAAATTTCAAAACAAGGATTGGAGGAAAGCGGATGTGGCTCAAGCAATTGGGCTCCAGTCTACCATATAGTAGGTCCAGGGTTCGATTCCTGGTGAAAAGCAAGCTGGCCCGCATGCTGACCTGGCCCATGTGGAATGCTGGCCCACACAGGAGAGCTGGTACAGCAAGATGACACAACAAAGACACAGAGACAGTAAGACGCAGCAGAGCGGGGAGCTGAGGTGGCACAAGAGATTGAGCAGCCTTTCTCCACTCTGGAAGGTCCCAGGATCGGGTCCCAGTGCCACCTGAAGAGAAGCAGACACGGAAGAACACACAGCAGATAGCGAGTGCAGAACAATGGGGGGGGGAAGGCTAAGGGAGTGGACAGGGTGAGCTGGGCCTGGAAGAGCTGTTGTGGCCAGGCCCTGAGAGAGAGGGGCGAGTGGGACAGGAGCAACCAGGGGTGTGGAGTAGACCCACCTCCAGGGAGGGAAGGTGGCAGGAGGGAGTAGGTGCTTCCGTTAGAGGCTTTGGATGAACAAGTGTGGAGCCTGGGAAGGCCTGAAGGTCAAGCCAACTGCTTGAAGGCAGCCTGATCTTGGAGCCCGTTGAGACCAGCCTGAGCAGGCTGGCGCCGGAGAACTAGGTTGGATGTGCCATCTAAAATTAGACCAAAGGGAGATTTTGTGAAAGGGCGTGTATACCGGTGCTAGGTGACAAAAAACTTTTCATCCTCAAAACCATTCTGGGTTTGTTTTTGTCTTTTTTCTGACCAAGAGGCAATGCTTTTAGTCTGGTAAATAAAATTTGTCTAAGTGCTTTTCCCCCTGAATCTTGCTCGCTCTTCTGCATCTACAAGTGGAAGAGTAATGTAAGTTATTTCTAGCATTCCGTGGGTCCCTGTCATCCTTGTACAGCATAATTATACTTGGTTATATCTCTAAAGTGTTAGGAAACCAAGTGGGAAATTCCAGCACTGTCTTGGAAGATGTCTACAAGTCCGTCGCATTGTTGCAGTTTATATATATAGTCATTCAACTGGTTTATGCAAACTTTGGTTCTAACTAAAACACTAGAAGCAGAATGCTGTCCCACAGGAGATGCAGAATGTGACTGTAGAAGCAGTGTCCCAGGAAACAGGGTAACTTGGACAGGGTTGGTTCAGCTATGCTCTGGGTTCTCTGGTCAGGGAATTATGACAACTTTAAAGACTGGATTAAAGTATTTGGTTCACAAAAGCTTTTAGCATGAATCATGTCACATTATACAATAAAAGGTAGCAGTAGGAATGAGCCTTGATTGGTGAAGAAAAATTAATTGGGTCATCATTAAATTCCATCAGGGCTTACATAGATGTGACCCTGAAAATATCCCTACAAGTAATGGACACATACATACCCACAAGCAGACCACACTAGATACTAGTTATGCTAGTAAGCAACTAAATTCACAGATCTGATTTCTGGGTTTGAGGCATTTGAATAATTACATTATCTGGTTATCCGTTCCCCCTAACCAGGACATCTAGTTGGAAGGTACATGCCTTGTATGTCAGAAACCACAAGAAATTCAGTGCTACTTATGAATTAATTGTATACTGCCTGGATAGGACTGATAGACTTGATCAACCACTTACCTATTTTCTCTTTTTTCCCCTTTTTCACTGCCTTGGAGGATATCTCAAGGGAAGTTCACAGCTGATTGAAGCCTTAATAGGCAGGATGGCAGAAGTTTGATCAAAGCATAAGCCAAGAATAGGTTTTTAGGTTTATGGTTTTCCGGAGTTGTAGATGCCAAAGATGAGGGGATGGGGAAGACACAACCAAGGGTTTTCAGATGTCTGAGAATTCTATCTTTATAGCTTCTTTTTTTTGGTTCAAGCATTGTGAGCCTTCCCTTCTATGAACCATTGTCTTCTTGAACGGAAGGTGATGTGATAAGTGATGCTCTGTATTGAAGGCCAAGTAGCAGAGATGTTTGGCAGGACGCAAGGAAACCTGCCTTTCACTCTGCTAAATGAGGCCAGTCCTAAAGCCATTAGTAAGACTACTTGAATTCTACATAGTGCTGTAGAGCTCACACGATCTGATCGGACCCTAATTACATCAACCCTACACGGGCTCCATCAACTCTTCTAGGCCCTCCTAGGAGAGGTCCTTGGCAGTGGACTCCAGATCCAAGGGGGGAGGGAACAATTGTCAGAGATGGGGTTTAAAGAATGAAGCAAGCTCTCTTCGCAGCAGCAGTGAAAGGGATGACACGTTTGCTGCAAGCTTCTCTCACCCCTTTCTGTGGGTGAAGATAAGGTTCTTGATATTTGAGTCTCCCTGGGAAAATAAGCCAGAACAACGCTGTTAGTAAACACCTGAGTATCAACTGTTCCAGTCGCCTGGATTAGACCTTTGTCAGATGCAGCTACTGAGTGTCTAATTTTGTGAGCATGAACTTCCTCCTCTGAGTGAGTCTTTGGTGAGGAGGGAAATGGATTCACCCTCAGGACCAAAGAGGAGCTCCTTTATTCAGAAGAGTGCACCCCACTATCTAGTCCTTCCAAATCAGAACAGCCTCTAAGAATATTTTTATAAAGTAGAAGGTACACTCAGTAGCTACTCACCATGAACTTCTTTATATAAGCCAGCCTCTGAATTTATTTGGGCATGTTCCATTCTTGAACGCTTTCTAAAATAATAGGAATGTTTTTACATCTTTCATCCAAGCATTTCCCATATATCATTTCATGAATCTTAACACAATCCTTGAGAAACACATAATATAAAAATTAGGTGTAATAGGGAGAGGCAAGCTAGTTATAGGGGATTTAAAAAGAATCAGTTGTATTACTTTAAACTGCACACATTTGAACCAAGCTAACAACGTATGGCCTGGGGCAGGTAGTTAGGGACCTCTCGGCTGAAAAGGTAAGAATATTTTGGCTGTGTCTCTGGCCTGGCTTCACACTGCATTTTAATTGGCTTCAGAGCACAGTGCAGCCTGGGCACTGCCACAGACTCTGATGTGGCGCGTGCAGAGGGGAAGCCACCGGGCCCGGCACTGTACACTAACGGGCCTGCGGACAGGAGCAGAGCGAGGTCCCACCCACGATGTTCATTGTCTCATACATGAAAGCCTGGAAATGGACAAAAACGGACTTCAAGAAGCAAAACAAAACATACAGAGTCCTGGTCCAGCATGGGTTAGAGCCACTGCCCTGGCTCCATGGACAGAACTAGAAGTTTAGACAAGACCTTAACCATGAAGGTCGTGGAGATTCCCTGCCAGAAGGCTGTGAGTGAGCGACACTGACACCTCCTCTGGGGCGCTGCAGAATTCCTAATAGAGCAATGAAGGTCAAAGTGGGGAAAGAAAAGCAAAATTAGTTCCACGGGAAGAAAACTTCACTCCTCCCCACGTCACACTTCCCCCGCCCCCCTCTGCCCCCCAATCTTTGGTGTCAACATTTTAAGGCATTTCCCACATAGGAATCTGTATCTGGGTCTGGCTGAGGCAAAAACAAATCAGGAAGACAAAAGTTTCCAATCATATTAGAATTTTAATATTTGCTCATAGATCTCATTTCTGAAGATTCCTGGGTCTGCCTTGGGACTTATTAGGGGAAATGACAAAGCTAAGTTAGTTCTACAAAGTAACACAAAAGAAAAGTGGCACATTATCAGTCCTCCAGAGCCATTAGTTCAGGGGTTCTTGACCAGGGGTCTGTGAGCTTGAACTGAAAAAAAATCAACTTATTTTCTCTGACCTCCGATGCTGAGTGTCATGAAACTACCTGCCGCTACATTCTGAGAAGGGGTCTGTGGTTGTCACCTGACTGGCAAAGGGGTCTGTGGAACAAAAAAGGTTTCACTATAGAACCTTGGAAACAGTGTGGTTGTAATACCCAATGTGGTAACATTACCAGCCTATGTCTTAGACCCAAATCTAAGTTAATACCATGTTCTGTCCAACCTCTTTATAAGAAAAGAGTTGGAGAGAGAACTGGTTGGCTGAAAACTGTTTTCATGTCATGTAAGCTCTGCCTTTCTGACGTGTTCAGCCCTTTACTGAGATACACTGAGAAAGTGCTGTCCTTGCAGGCTTTAGCCTGCATCTCATTTTCTGCTTTTATTCAAAAACTGTCTTAAACGCCGTGAGGGCGATGGCACCTGAGCGCCGAGCTACCTTTAAGGCTCTCTAGACGGTCAGCCCTTGGTTCTTTGAAGGCTACGCGCGGCTCTGTGCAGGGCTGGGCTCAGCATATCCCAGGCACTAAAAAAGGCCACTTCCTGCCAATTTGGGTGAAGGGAATACGAGTATTTAACATATTATTCTTTTTAACTTTTCCCCATGCTTGAAATTTTCTTAATTAGGGAAAAATAGTAATGATGGTAGGAGGGGACCTAGCCCAGCCAAATCAGATATTAAAATATATTGTGAAATTATGGTATTAAAACTATGAAAGAAAACAAAAACAGGAAGAGAGAAAGATCGACGGATTAGAATATGGTCCAGAAATAGATCCTCAAATATATGGAAATTTAATACACGATAGAAAGGGTAATGCAAATCAGCAGGGGAGGAAAGATGCGTTATTCACTAGATGTTTCTGCCTCACCCCACCCTATGGCACTTCCTAGAATCTTAGCTATTTAACAGGTTTCTCGGTTACAGAACATCTTTTTAATGTACTCTAACAAATTGCTCAAAAAATAGCGGTCCCAGTAAAATCTTGACCATCAGAAGGCATTATATAAAGGTCAACTTTTCGCCAGTGTGTTCCAACAAAGGTTAAAGGTCTAGCTCCCCACCTCATTGCTTCCAATTTCTCCAGGCTCCCTGGACCACCTTCCTCTCTCCCAGTTAAGCGACTGTTTCTAATCCACTTTCCTCCTGCAACTTCATGGGGAAAGGAGGGCATCAGTTCTCAGGAAGGCAGAAATGAGCTCGGAAGGTGGCCCTCTGAAAAGGCAAATGCTCCCTTGGGCCTCTGCCCTTGGCTCTGGCTCCTAACTCATCTTTCTAGCTCAGAGGGAAAGAACAATCTTGTCTTGGTTCTTTGAAAATCCTAGAAGCTCCTAATTTTTTTCCTATGTCTGAAATTTAAAAAAAAAAAAATTTTTTTTTCAATTAGCTTGGAATGTTCATGTCTTTTCTGTAATCCAGTTGTTTTATGTCCTACATTTTATTCTGAGTTCTAAGAAACTTACCAGATAGTATCTGATTAAAACTCAAGATTAGAATCAGATATTCAAGTTTAGCTGAGATATGCTAAATTAAATGGGATCAGTTTTAATCTTATAAATACACTGAAGGCTGCTGTTGACACCTAAAAAACATCTTCAGAGGTTTGCAAGCAGAAAGGGCACAAAGGCAGCGGTGACTTCCCTTCATACCCAGCTTTTGGTCTTCATCGCCTGCCCAGATCTTTCTCTACATCCTCTTTCTTTGCTTTTTCAATCCTTTCTTCCTGTAGAACATCTATGATGTACAAAGTACTGCACTAAGTACTTCTGTAGTTACTCAAATTGCTTCATTTCTCAAACTCCCATAGAAATTCAGGAGCATTGAGATTTTTCTCCTCAAAAGAGAAGAGCAGTTGCACTATATATAAATGGCCTTTTTTGCATGTCCAGTACAATGCCTGGCACATCCAGTGAGCTCAATAAATGTCTGCTGATTGAGTGATATCTGTGATCTGCTGTCAAAGCTTTACTGTATTATGAATGTTCTAGGCTAGTAAAAATAAATGCCAGTTAAAACTGTTACAAAATGTGGAGACCTGCCAGCGCTGATGCAATAAAAAGAAACCTAAACTATGCCTGCATCAAGAGATGAACCAGACAGGAGCAGAAAGGGAGTCTTCAATTTCCTGGTGACAGCATACGAGACATCAGAACCTGGCACACAGCGAAACTACTACTTGTGTTTCACAGGGCGAGAAGGGGGTGCCCCAAATAAAGACCTGATGTGATGTACATGTCAAGGGAGGAATAACAACAACAGACAGACCTAGATTAAATTAATTCTTTATGTTTATAACCCATAACTTGGACAGCCTAGTGAGTGAACTTTCATAAACCATCGAGGACAGAAGTTATTAAAATAATTCTACTCTTCCCTCCATGTTTTCACTCAACTAGCTAGACTATACTCTATCTAAAAAAAAAAAAAACCTAAACAAAATAAAAATAATTCCCAATGCAGAGTTCTGAAAATTCCCAATAATTCAAATGTTCCAACTTCGGTTATCACTGAGAATTAATTTGGTTCATTTCACGCAGGGA
>JAQZBX010033448.1:0-25392 GCA_029593785.1 Cabassous unicinctus | reverse complement strand
ACCTGAGTTCTTCTTCATTGGAGCCACTGGGGAGACACAGTGGGACAGGTCTTCATTCTCCTTATCACTTTGTGGACTTTTCCAAGATTCTTAAAGGAAAGACTTTGGTTTTCACAGGGAAGGTGAAGCATTTCCTTGAATGTATTCACACTCTTCACATGGCTCCCACTTAAGTATAGTTTGTTTCCTTCTTCCAAAACGTTCCCTTGAATTCTTTCCATCTGAATAAAAAAATAAGCACCCAATTCTTTTGGAAGTTCTGTAGTCATTTATTCTATATGGAAGCCCCTATTTCCCAGCAATGATCCAAAATCAGATTCATTTTCTCTGTAGCATCTTCCCTCACAATTTTACCTCAGTCACAGTAAGGCTACTTGCAGCACACATTTCTGGGAGATGAAGATGGTGGATATTTGAGGAAAGGACATTCTTGTTCACATTTTGGTGAATAATTTTTGGGAAATTGAATGATAACCATTAATTTTAGGGGTTTCCTCACCAGTTTGAGCTACAATTATTGTGGTACCTTAAAGCAGAAATCTTACATTATAAAGCACAAACAGTCCTCCCCAAAGAAAAATTTGATTTAGGAGGGCTACATAGTTGAAACTCAAAAATAAAATATTTTATTCTTCCTGTAATGATGTTGCCATTCAGTGATTACTCTTGGCTTGATTAAAGTTCGATCTTTTTAGAAAAATTGAGCCATTACATGAAACCATGTTGTATAGTCACATGTCACTTAATAGAAATATCACAGTCAATACCAGATACATTTTACAAGGAATTTTCTTGAGATATATTCACATACCATACAATCTATTTAAAGTGTACATTCAGTGACTTTTGGTATAGTATAATCTCAGAGCTGTATGTTCAGCACCACATTTCCATTACCTACCCCCTAACCCTCAGCAGTTACTTCTCAATCCATCCATCCTTCCCCTGCCATACATAACTGCTAATCTAATTCTATCTCTATACATTTATTTATATTTACATTTTACATAAATGGAGTCAAACAATATATAGAAATTTGTGCCTGGTTTCTTTCACTTAGCATAATTATTTTACAAGTGATAAAAAATATCAATATATTACTATTCACTACAGTCCATAGATTGCCTTAAGTGTAATTTTGCCCAAATTTGCACCTTATTATTAACATCTTGTAATATTAATGTTCATTTGTTCTTATTCATGGAAAAACTTTCTTATATTTGTACTATTGACCATACTCAACATCCACAACAGGGTTCACTCTGCTGTGCAGCCTCATGTTTCATTCTCTAATTTTGCTTCTAGTGGCATACACAAACCTAAACTTTCCCTTTCAACCACAATCACGTAGACATATTAGCATGGTTAATTACATTCACTATATTGTGCTATCATCACCCCATCCATTTCTAAACATTTGCAATCAACCTAATTAAAATTCTGTACAAATTAAGTCTTAGCTCCCCATTCTCTACCCTCATTCCATCTTCTGGTAACCTATATTCTAGCTATTAACTCCATGAGTTTTCTCAGTATATTTAGTTCATATAAGTGAGATTATACTATATTTGTCCATTTGTGTCTGGTTCTTTCCATGCAACAGAATGTTCTCAAGGTCCATCCATTTTGTCACATACATCAAGGCTTAATTGCTTCTTACAGCTAAATAATATTCCATTGTGTGTATATACCACATTTTGTTTATCCATTCATTTGTTGGTGGACACCTGAGCTGTTTCCATCCTTTGACAACTGTGAATAATGCTGCTGTGAGCATCGGTGTGCAAATGTCTGTGTCCCTACTTTCAGTTCTTCCTTATATATACCTAATAGTGGGATTGCCATATCATATGGCAGATCTATATTTAGCTTCTTGAGGAACCATCAAACAGTCATCCACAGTCGCTATACCATTCTACAATCCTACAGCAGTGAATAAATGTTCCTATTTCTCCATATCCTCTCCAAAACTTGTAGTTTTCTGTTTTTGTTTTTTTTTTTTCAATAATGGCCATTCTATAAGTGTGAAATGATATCTCATTGTGGTTTTGATTTTCATTGCCTTAGTAGCTGGTGGTGTTGAAATCTTTTTATGTGTTATTTTGCCATTTGTGTTTCCTCTATGGAAAAATGTCTATTCATGCCTTTTCCCATTTTTAAATTTGATTATTTGTCTTTTTATCATTGGGTTGCATCTTCTCTTTACATATCGTGGATATTAAATCCTTATCAGGTATGTGGTTTCCAAATATTTTCTCCCATTTAGTAAGCTACTTTTTCACCTTTTTCACAATGTCCTTTGAAGCACAAAAGAATTCAACTCTGAGGAAGTTCCATTTATCCATTTTTTCTTTTATTGTTCGTAATTTGGGTATAAGGTTAAGAGACCACCTCCTACCACCATATCTTGAAGATGCTTTCCCCAATTTTCTTTTAGGAGCTTTGTGGTCCTGGCTTTTATGTTTAGGTCTTTGATTCATTTTGAGTTCATTTTTGTATAAGGTGTGAGATAGGGGTCTTCTTTAATTCTTTTGGGTATGTATATGCAGTTCTCTTAGCACCATTTGCTGAAGAGTCTGTCCTGAAGCACATGATATTGCCATAAAAATAGACATAATAATCAATGGAATCAAACTGAGCCCTTCAACTCTATGGACAACTGATTTTTGACAAGGCTACCAAGTCCACTCAGTTGGGACAGAAAATCTATTCAGCAGATTCATTTTTAAATGAGTGATTTAGTTAGCTACTAAACTTAATTTAGTTAAGTTTAAAAGTAAAACTTCTTAACGCATACAATTAAGCCCTGTGTGGCTTGATTTCTCAGTATCTCTCCAACTTACTGTCACAGTGTATTGCCACTGCTATCTGTGCTCCAGGCTCCCTTGTCTCTTTCAGTTCCTTAACCTACACCACTGTTACTCTTTTTTGGATCTTGCACATGCTATATGCTGCCCAGAATATTTTTCTTATCCTGCTTTATCTTACAGATATCAGAGAAAAATGTTGATGACATTAAATCCCCCTAATATATGATCTCATAATCCCATGTTTGACTAGCTTATGGAACTCATCACAGTTGCAATATTATGTTCATGAGGTTGATTAGTTAATTAATATCTGTCACATCCCCAATTGGTAAACTACATGAGAGCAGTATCCACATCTGCTTTTTCCCCCTTCTTATTACCAGAAACATGCACAGTGATTCATACACAATAGCCCATCTTTATAGATAGGTGAATGAATGGATAAATTAATTTTTATGGTATATTAATGTTGTTAGTTTGAATTTTATTTGTTTACTTTTTAAATGTGCTTTTCTTTTATAATAATGTTTAAATTAAATGATTATATTTTGAATTATGTTTATACTACTGATAATTAAATTATAGCTTGGGTGAAAGGTCTGTCATCATTCATTTTCATTGAAAGGAAACTAACCTTTTCATTTGGAAAAAAATTGGCAGACAAGGTACACTAAAGATATTTAGCCACAGAAGATATTAATATATGGGACATAATACACATTTTAACACCTTTTTAACATATTTATTAGCTTTCAGGAAAATGAGTAAAATTCAAAGAGGCCAAAATGAATTGAGAATAGAATCAGGGGTGGTGAGTGGGTGTTGAGGACAGTAGTTCCCCTATGATTAGCCTAGAACCTCAGAGATAATCATCTGTATGGGAGATGGGAAACCAGTGACAAGGAATCCACAAGGCCAGAAGTTAAAACCGAGATGCTCCCATAGAGTTAGATTGCTGAAGGGCTACAACCACATTGGAAGAGCAGAATTGGGGGAAAAATCAAACTATTATATCTAGGTTTTGGCTCATGTGGCTCATAGAGAAGTTAAAAAATGTTACCTTGGAATTCATGGCAATAGGCACATGCTCATATCCAGGTGGGTTTAAGATTTACACTGCTTTTGTGGATTATAATATTTCAAGCCAAAAATAAATTTAAAATGCATCTAGGTTGAAGCAAACTTAGGGGCAGGGCTGGCACAAGAAAACAAAAATACAAGATATAAGAATGAAGTCTCAACCATCCAAGCCTCAAAAATTTTCCAAAAAGTCCTGGTTTATATAAATTTCAAGAAAATAAGGAAGCAGACACAGAAACACAGGTGGAAACATAAGACCATAAGAAAGAACCAGCTGTCATAAGGAGCAGGAATATTAGGTATCTTCAATTTCATGTATTAAAATTACTTGATACAGATTATAAAGTAAGTGCATTTAATAGTTCAAAAATAAAGGTGAAAATTTAAACTGTGGGACCGTGAAGATTAAAATAAACAAATATTAATAGAAAATGAAGAGAAACTATTAACTGAGAATTGAATGCATACAAAAATACTTCCAAGAATGAAAGCATACATGACGAAAATCATGTAAATTCTGACTATTTAAAGCAGTAATAAAATATAATCTGTGGGATTCAAAAGATAGACTTATTTACTGGACAGCAGCAAACAATAAAGAGTGAGGAGATGATGCTAAAGTTTAAAAAAAAAATCCTTGAACTCTTTTGGAGGATAGTATTAATATTGACTGACTAGAGTTTTTTAAGATTAGTTTGGGTGTTAAAATACCAAATATTATTAATGACAGGCTAAACATAAGATTCATATTTTTAAAATTTCAGAGAAAAGCTTAATAGAAAACCCTTAGATAGCTTTGACATATTTGGATATGGACATTACATCATTTAATGATCACAACAACTATTATTGCTACAATTTTACATGTGGAACAACTAAGACAAGAGCCACTAAATGAGTTGTCCCAGAGTACACAGATAGCAAGTAGAACAGCTGGAAATTATGATCCAAATCCTCTAACTCCAGCTTATTATACTACCTGGAAATACTATTCAATCAATCTAAAATAGAACAATTTAAAAAATTAGAAAAAATAGGCCTGGAAAAAGGTCCTCATAAAAGGAAAGCTCTGTCTGGTATCTTTTGGATTTTCTTCATTTTTGTAAAAGACAAATCCATCATTCAACCAAAATATTTAAGGCATGGAAAGAGACAGCTCAATATAACAAAAAATGACAAATATCAGACAATAGATGCAAGATCAAAGTAATTCAGATATTAAAGTATCTGACAATGACTTTAAAATATTTTCTAGAGAGTAGAAGAAAAGATAGAATACATTAAAAGATAGGGAGTTTCACTAAAGAGTTGGAATTTATATAAATAATTAAATGAAAATTCTAAAACTCACAAATTAGGTACTGTTTAGATAGGTTTAAAAGCTGATAATAGGATTAGTGAACTGAAAGACCGGTCACTGTAAAATGTACAAACTGAAGCATGGAGAAAAAAAATGAATGGAAAATACTGAAGCTAACATTAAAGAAATGAGGGACACAATAAAAATGTCAAACATAAGTGTGTTTAGATTTCCAGAGATAAAGTAATGGGAATAAAGCAGAATTTGAAGTGAAAAGTCAAATGAAATTTTACAACTGGTGAATGACATCAACTCACATAGATTCAAGAAGATCTTAAAACTCCAATTAGAATAAACACAAAGAAAACTACACTGAGTTATGTGAGTAATTTTGCTGAAATTCAAAGAAAAGAGAAAAATTTTAAAGGTAGCCAGAGAAAGAGATGCATTACCTAGAAAAGAGCAAAATTAATAATGACAGCTGACTTCTTAACGGAAACAAGGAAGTTTCTAAGGCAACATGAACTTTAAAGTGCTGAAGGAAAACAGCTGCCCACCATAAATTTCATATCCAGTGTGTGGAGTGTATGTGTGTGTGTGTATGTGTATGTGTCTAATAATGGCCTTCAAAAGTGAAAGCCAAAGAGTGATATTTCCTGATGAACAAGAACTAAGAACTAAGAGAATTTGAAACCGATAAACCCACAGTAATACAAACAAATAAATGATATTCTTCAGACACGTGTCAGGCACATACTTACATAATCACATGATTTATGACAAAGGTCGACACTGAAATGCATAGGATTTCTTCAAAAATCTCTTTGAGTAATTAGGATATCCATGGGGAATAAATAAACTGTCACTGCTTAGTAACAACATAAAAAATTATCAATTCCAGATAGATCAAATTATCTAATGTTAAAGATAAATGCAGAGGGATTATTACCAAGCTCCAACTAGTGATGCATGTGGTAAAAGACCTAGACTATAGGGGGACAAATTAAATACAAATGAGTTTTTATGGCTAAGAGACTTCAAAGTGAGTCAGGAGGTCATTCCAGAGGTTATGCTTATGATTGTCTCATGAGGCCCTCACTGACTGTTACAGTAAACAATGTCTCAAGCATGGGAGCTTCTGAGGGCTCTAGAGACATCTGGACATTATAGGCAGGGCAGACAACCCCAGGAAATCAGTACCTCATTGGTTGGCCTTACCTTGGAATATATGATAATCTATCTCCCCAACGTATCAGAGTTAGGCTCATTTATAATTTTTCTACATATGATTCTGCTGCCCCTTTTATTTAAACCTCTAATTACCACTAAACTCATTAAGTATATTTCCCAGATACTTATATCTTCTTGCTCTCCATATGCTGGTTGAGCACGGAGAGTTGCAGCCAACGCCTACTCTTCAATTCATCAAACTCACCAAGGACAACTAACAAAAGGCTGATGATGGACAACACCTATTCCCATAAGCAAAGAGTATCTACAACTACAAGCAAGACAGTTCCATCCATCAGACCCAAGGGATCTAAGTCCCCTCTTGATCAGAAACAGAGTGGGCATCACCATCCTAAAATCCTCAAGATTGAGGAATGAACAAACATAAGGGAGGAATGCAACTATAGACTAAAGTAGGCTTATCATTGTTTTAGTAATGGAAGAATCTGTAACAATGATATAAAGACAGTGGTCACCAGAGGTTCTAAGGGGAGGGAGAGGGAAGATTAGGTGCAACATGTGGCATTTTTGAGACACTGGAATTGTTTTGCATGATATTGCAATGACGGATACAGGTTTTTATGCATTTTGTCAAGATCTATAAAATTGTGCGGTACAGAGTGTAAACCATCGTGTAAACTATAGACCATGGTTAGTAGCAATGCTTCAAAATTTGTTCATCAAATGTAACAAATGTATCACACTAATGAAAGAAGTTGTTAATGGGGGAAACTGTGGGAGAGGAAGGGGGTAAGGTATATGGGAATCCCCTATATTTTCAATGCAACATTTATGTAATATAAATCTTCTTTAAAAATAAAGAATTATTTTTATTAATAAAGAATAAAGAGTTCTTTATCAAATGATACCATAAGTGACTGAAAAGGTGAGGTACAGATTGGAGGAATGTAACTGCACTAAACATATCAAATAAAAGTCTCATATCCGGAATATTTTACATAATATTTTTATGAATAAATTAAAAAAACAGATAGCTTAGTAAAATAGAGAAAAATATACAAGTGCTTCTAAAAATATTACAAGAGTCAAATAAACACAAGAGAATATAATTGACTTTAATGGTCACTAGGGAAATGCAAATTAAAACTAAAATAAGGTATCGCTCCATACACGCACCTATTAGAATGACAAAAAAATCAATAAACTGATAATATTAAGTATTAGTGAGGAGGTGAAACAACTGAACCTGTCCTATAAAGCTGGTAGGAATGTAAATTCAGATGATCAGTTTGAAATACTATATGGCAGTGTCAACTGAAGTTGAACATATGCATAAAATGTAAACCAGAATTTGTACACAGTATTTAACTGGAAAAAATGCATAAAATTGTTCATAAAGAGATGTGTGAAAGTTTGTTTTTTTGTAATAGCCAAATGAGAAAACATTCTAAATATGTAGCAACAGTGAAAATGATTTGCAAATTTTGGTGTTATCAAACAACAGAATACTATACAGCAATGGGAATTTAAGAGCTATTGCTACACTCATTACATCATTGAACATAAATGAAACTCACAAACATTTATGCTCAGCACCAACATGGCTTCCTAGGAATCTGACAATATAAAACTGAAAAGAAAACAGACAAAATCAATCAATGTGTACTGTTACAAGGGAAGATATAGTTACCATGTAGTGTAGTGACTGAAAATAGCAAAAGGAAGGCTTCTGGAGTTCTGCTAATTTTCTGCTTCTTGATTAAGAGGTTGGTTACAAAATTATATTCAATTTGTAAAGTTCATGAAGATGTTCACTTAAGATTTGAGCATATTTTCTATATGCATATTAGGCTTCAATATAATGTTTATTAAAAAGTAACAAAAATAAAGCTAACCTTCAAACAGCATTGTTTCATTCCATATCTTCCAGTCCACTGAGTGAGATGTTGAATGATAATAGAATTTTGACAGAAAGTTGTGACAATAGTGTTGAAGAAAACGTATCAGAAAAATAAATTAATTAGAAACTAAATAGTTAATGTAATACAAATTCAGAGTCGAAGACCAACATCAATTTTACAATTTTGGACCTCCTAATAAAAGAAAAACAATTTTGAGACTGAACTTAAAGGAGAAAAGCAATACCCAGTGTTTGGCTCCCATGTCATTGTGCCAATTATTTTTCCCTGGAGAGTCGAAAATATTATCAAATATTTTACTTTAATTTCTGTAGAGTAATTTGCTTCATCTACTCATATTTGTGAATTCCCATAGGGAAATGGAATCAACATACAAATTATATAAATTCTGCCTGCAATATTCATCTGGGAAGCCACTACTATTTCTTGTAAGGAAGGTTCTTCTTTAACAGGTAGTTAAGTTTCTTTATTCAGCAAGTATTCACAACTAAGAAAACTGCTTTATTTGTGCAACTGTATTTCTATAAGACTTAGATATATTGTTGTGATGATCAAATAACTAGATGGAAAGAATAATGTCAATTACAAGAAAAGTATAGACATTTATTATTTGAGATACTGTTACTTATGAAAACTGTTGAGAAAGGGGGATAGATGACAAGAGAATCACAATATTCTGAATAGTATGCTCCAGTATCCTTCACATTATGCACACACACACACACAAAATGATAATTAACATTCATTGAAGATTGCATGTAAAAACAGTGTTATACATATCGTAAACATTATTTTGTGCAATTCCCAAATTAACTCTTTTAGGCAATACTTTTATTATTTCCAATTCAAGAAGAAATTGAAATTCAGAACTATTCATGACTTCAATTACTCAGATCAGGAAGATTAAAGAAAAAATATGAACTCAACAAATTGACTCCAAAGTGCTTATTTTTACCAGCACACTCGACTGTCCATAGTTGTACATAATAGACCTCTGCACTAAACTGGAAAAAAACATGTTATTTTCCTTATCTTCAAGGGTCAAGAATACCATAGTATTGGTTTGAGGGTCAAATTAGTTAAAATTTCTGAAGTATTTTAATCAAAGCTGGGCATGTTAAAATGTAACTGTTGCTATTATTATTTTGAATAAATATGTTAGTGATAAAATTGAAACTCAGAGTAATCAACTTGCCCAAAGAGCAGAACAGCATCTCAGAAATGTCTAACTACTCATGAATGGGTTTGTAGTAAAGCTATTGGAGCTTCACTGAAAACCATTTCAGAATGTCCAGCTGTAGGTTAAATGGTTGATGCATTTGCCAAAGCGTATTTGTGGATATATGAAATGTGCACTTCACTGTATAAATTTCAATCTCAAATAGAGCAGTAAATAAACAAATAAACAAAGCTGAAAAATGAAGGGAGCCTGACATGTAAGAGCAAACATGGTAATATAACTACAATGATCAGATTTAGATCAGATTCAACTTCATGTTGTGTAAATCACAAATTAAACCTTTGTTGCAGACATGCATATACAACTCACAGTCTGCATAGGATGTCCTTAGTGAAGACAGATGAATTCCATGAAGAAAAATACACCTACACATTTTAGTTAATATCATTTTTGTCAGTTTTTTCTTTGCTGCAAATAACAGAAGTTAGCTCTGACTGTGCTAAGTAAAAAGGAACTGTTCTGCCTGAATACTGCGACTCACAAATCAACCTGCAAACAGTAGACAAAGGAGAGAGAGCAGAGAGTAACCCAGAGAGCTCTGGAGGCTGAGTAGTGTAATCCACAGGGTCAGGGTACATTTCTAGGATCAGTCTGGTTTTTAAGCAATGACAGCAATCAGTTTGATGCGCAAATATTTTCTTCACCTTGGGTCACTCATTTACACAAGATAACCAGGGGTAAGCATTGATTCCTGCCTCCTCCTATCCGAATCAAGGATCTCTCCTTTCAAATTTCATATGAAACCAGAAAAGGATGACCAAAAGAGAAAATTTCCTTCATTGAGCTCCATGAAGTGGCACATGCCCTCTAAAATAACTGCAGTGCTATTGTCTGGAGAAGTTTGATTCTTGGTAACCACCAAATGCAAAGTTCTAAACATTTTTCATAATCATAATAAAAGAAATATAAAAGAATCACCCATGCACCTCTTCAACCTCTCTATTCTAATGAGTTTGGAGGTGTATGAAACCATCAAATTAACCCAGCTTGATTACACACAATTATCTAGTTGAGAATGGATTTAGTCAACATTATTCAAAACAACACATTTGGGAAAATATATAATATTAATTTCTTGCTATCAACTCATGCCCTGCTTTCATTATAATGGAGGCTGAGGAAATTTTTTGGTCCTGTAGTTTATCCTTGTGACAAGTATGTCCATAAAGTACATTTTTTCAAAAACTAGGCAGACGCTGAGGAAGAGAAGAAAGGGATAAGTGGATGAGGAATGAATTGATTAAGAAAAAAGAATGATTCAATAGAAAATGAGCAAAAATGCTGTTGAAAAATAAGGAATTTGGTAGGAAGATTGTTAATGCAAATGTGAAATTTATTTATTTTGCATTTATAATGAAATTCAAAATAAATACAAAGTTCTCATCTCCCATCCAAGGAAATTATGAGAAGAAACATCTCCACAGTGACTGAATTTATTCTCTTGGACTCTCTAATCATCTGGAATTGCAGATCCTCTTCTTTGTGCTGTTCCTGGCAGTTTACATGGTCACAGTGGCAGGGAATCTCCGTATGATTGTCCTCATCCAGGTCAATGCCCGGTTCCACACGCCCATGTACTTTTTCCTGAGCCACTTATCCTTTGTGGATCTGTGCTTCTCTTCCAATGTGACCCCAAAGATGCTGGAGATTTTCTTGTCTGGTGCACTGTTATCTTTTTATTGCCTTGGTCCACGTTGAGATATATATATCCTGGCTGTGATGGCCTTTGATCGGTACATGGCCATCTGCAACCCTCTCCTTTATGGCAGCAGGATGTCCAAGAGCGTCTGCACATCCGTTATCGCGGGGCCTTATGTGTATGGACCACTCACCGGCTGATGGAGACCATGTGGACCTACAACCTAGCTTTCTGTGGCCCCAAAGAAATTAACCACTTCTACTGTGATGACCCTCCGCTGATTCAGCTTGCTTGTTCTGACACCTAAGACAAGGAGTTGTCAATATTGGTTGTGGCAGTGTTTCAACTTCTCCTTTTCTCTCCTTATCCTCATCTCCTATATCTACATACTTCCTGCCACCTTGAGGATCCCTTCTACAGAGGGCAGGCACAAAGCTTTCTCTACAAGTGGCTGCCATCTGACAGCTGTGACTATATTCTATACAGCTCACTTCTTCATATGTCTCAGAACTCCTTCAAAGGAATCTGTGGAACAGGGAAAAATGGTTGCTGTGTTTTTTTACCACAGTTATCCCCATGTTGAGCCCTATGATTTATAGTCTTAGAAATAAGGATGTGAAAGAGGCATTAACCAAAGAGCTGTTCAGGAAAAAAATTACATTTTTAAATAAACTTTCTCTTCTTTTGTCCAAAATCTTTTGCTAGAACTTTTCCATAAAGTTAAGGATATATTTAATGGTGAAATAAGAAATAAGATGCACCAAGGAGATCTATGTGTGCTTTTTATAAAATTCCAAAAATATAAAAAAATCTAAACATATAAAACACAATTTTGATTATATTTTTTTTCATATTTGTTGTAGGCATTTTGTTGTTTACTAAACATTTTTATTTCTTTGCCTTTTAGGGCCACAGGAAAATTAAACCTTTGGTTCCCTAGGTGTTATGTGGGGCATGGGTTATATCTGGAAAATGAGTTGGATTTGAGTTCACATGTTGCTTCTCAATTGAGCATTTGTTATGAGAGTATCAGCAGGTGGTCTTTTTTAAAAATCATTTTCATGGTGAACAGCAAGACTTAAGATAATGGTTTCTCAGGCAGCATGGTTTCTTGAGTGAGGAGAGATGGATCAAAGCCTTCAGACAACTCAAATCAAACATGTAGGATAGGTGAGAAATATATCTTTGTTAATACAAACTACCACAATATATCAAGTTTGCCATTTCCCCACAAGGAATTTGCCTCCTCTACCTGACACAATATTAATTTATACATAATTCAAACATGTAGAAATATATATCTCAAACTGAACACAACTGACACATAAATCACATTTGAGATTATATTTTCTAGTCTTCTTGTATTTTTTATACCTTTACATATAAGTGTTTAACTAAAAATTACTTATTTTAATTATTATTTGACTATGTAATGCACTATGAATGCAACTCTTGCTACACAATTATTTGATTTTCATAGAGTTAATCATTATCTACAGTTTTTCTTTTTTAAAAAATCTGCTTTTCCTTAAACACTTGCAGAGAACTATATAGCTTATCTCAATAGGTTCCCATCATACAGGTGGTCTATCATTTCCACATTTTCCCTCTGGAGGACTTCTGACCTATTATTTTCTACATTTGTTGTTTTTTAAGCATGTTGCAAAGTTGTTATCTACACATAATGATTTTATCTTCTATTGAAATCTTTTCATATATTTAACATTGATTTTACCCATCATTTTGTTTCAAACAGGAAATTCAGCAGTTAATAAGACAGAAAACATTGTATATTATATTTCAGAATAGAAATTCAGATAGTGGGATACCTATGCTAAGAATAATTAAATCATATCAGGTACTAGTAAATGCTACGTAGAAGGTAAATTGGAACAACATAGAAGAGAATGACTTACCAAGATCAGAAGTGAGAGGTGTAATAAGGTGTAATAATATCATCATTTCCATGGATGGGAAGTAGGAGGGGACATTGGAGTTGAGCCTACAGGGTGAGAAGAAGGCAAATGAGCAGATCTTGGGGAACTGTAGCCAGCAAATACAATACCATGTACAAAGTTTCAGCAATGGAGCCCAGTATGTTGGAGGAGCAGAAAGAAGGGCAATATGGCTGAGCATAACAAACAGGAGAAAAATAGGAGTTGTGGTCAGAAAGGTGGTCCCTTTGATTATTGGATTCTGTTATGGGTGGCCAGAGATGATGGAGCAAAAGGGATCTAGCACTTCTGCTTAAATGTCCATATTGGAGTTGCTACCCTAATATAAGTGGTCAATACTCCTTCAGGTTAGACAGAATGAGAGAATTAGTAATTTGCTTAATGAAGTTTAGTACTAGTTTTAGTATTAGTATTACTATTTGATAAAATAAAGTTTTATGGAACAATTAATAGATTTTCCTACTAGCCAACTCTAAGTTTCTTCCACACATTCCTTGATTAAGATTTTGCTGAGGCATTGTTCCCTCCAACAATTGTCCCCAAATACTTTCAGTTTCTGTTAAATACCACATCATGGTTCACCCACAGGTTTATAAATCTATCATTGGATATGTTAAATCAATATTGTAATTATCGGTGCATGCATCTGTTTTTTCTAGTGTTCTAAGAACTTCTTGAAGGAAGGGGCAATGTCCATTCATCTTTATATCATTACCAACTCAAGATAAACTCAGAGAAAACTTACACCAGATTATGTGAGTCATATTATTCAAATTTGAAGACAGAAGGAAAATATTAAAGGTAGGCAGAGAAAAAAGGCACATCCTAGAATAGAACAGCATTAATCCTGACAGCTGATTTCTTAACAGAAACAATTAAGGACCTAAAATTTCATGATCTTTATTTTTTTAATTTTTCCCTTTTTTCCCTATTTATTTGTCTATTTATTTATCCATTTATTTTTAAAGAAGCTTTAGATTACATAAATGTCACATGAAAATATAGGGGATTCCCATTTGCCCCACCCCTTCCCTCTCCCACACTTTCCCATATTAATAACATCTTTCATTTTAATGTGGCACATTTGTTACACTTGATGAACACATGTTGAAGCAGTACTATTAACCATGGACTAAAGTTTACATTATAATTTACACTCTGCCCCACACAATTTTATAGGTTATGACAAAATGTATAATGGCTTGTATCCATCACTGCAATGTTATGCAGGACAATTCCAATATCCTGAAAATGTCCCTTTGAAGTGTTAAAAGAAAACAACTGCCCACCTAAAATTTGATATCTGGATTTGAAGCATGTGTGTGTTTGTAAGAAGGACCATCAAAGTGAAAGCCAAATAAGCAAGAACAAAGAACTAAGAAAATATGACACCAATAGACCCACATTAAATAAAAAAAAACCATAGATATCTTTCTTCAGGCAGATGCAGGCACACACTGATCTATCACTTGATTTATGAAAAAGGTGGGCACTGAAAAGCAATGGGGAATGATGACCCCTTAAACAAATGCTATTGGCTATGTAGAATATCCCTGAGGGATAAATCAGTGGTCACCCCCAGACTCATCACACACAACTATCAACTCCAGATAGTTTAATTTATCTAAAGTAAAAAATAAATCAATAAATCTTTTAGAAGAAAGCATAAGAAAATATGTTCATAAACTTGAGAAAGCAAGTATTTTTTAAACAAGACAGAGTGATAAATTGCACTGTCTTTACATTAATAACTGTTCTTCATAAAAAAACAACATAAGAGAGTGAAAAATCCAGGCACAGATTAGGAGATAACTGCATGAAACATATCTAATGAAAGTTTCACATCCAGAATATTTTACATAAAATTTTTATGAATAAATAAAAGCCAGATAACTTATTAAAATAGCAAAATATACATAGGTGCTTTTCAAAAATAAACTTCAAAAAAAAAGTGTCAAATAAAAACAGGACAGTATACTAGACTTCAGTGATCATCAAAGAAATGCAAATTGCAACTAAAATAAGATATCATTTCCTGAATACATATACTAGAATGAAAAGAATAATAATAAAATGAAAATATTAAGTATTGGTGAGAATGTGGAACAAGTGACCTGCCATATAATACTCGTAGGAGGTTAAATTGATATAATCAGTTTGAAATACTATTTGGTAGAATCAGCTGAAGCCGAACACATGATTATAGTCTTAAACCAGAAATTCCCTCAATGTAAAACTGGAACAAATGTATATATGTGTTCATACAGAGATTGTGAAAGGATATTACTTTTAACACTCTAATGTGGAAACGTTCTAAATATCTAGCAACACTGAAAATTATGTGGACATTTTGGTATAGTCATAAGTGGAATGCTACACAGCAATATTATATACTATGTGCTTGTTTATTTATCTTATGATTCAGAGATAATTTCATGACAACAGTTGAAATAACCAGTTTCAAACCAGGAGATTCATAGAAAAAAATTTTGCAGAGTCCTTGTTTTTGTGCTTAATTCTAAAAATACACTGTTCCAATTTCACATTACAAATGTCAGAGGTCATTCAGACTTGCTTTGCTAATTTTTCTTTACTTCTGAAAAAACGATGATTTCTAATGAACTTTAAATATCCAATTCATGCCTATCATTGTTGTAAAGAGAAGGAAGATGAGAAATTTAAGAGTTATAGCAGGATAGGTAAATGCCACATGGATTGAAGAGTTGAGATAACTGACAGTAAAATATATATTTTTTGGTTAACAAAGTGAAAGGGGAGGAAAGTATTGCGTACATGAGACTTACAAACCAGCATTCTAAAGCAGGAGACCCCACTGCCAGATACTATTATTATAAATGAAAGACAGCAGTAGTGGATGCCAGGCACTTTTGTTGTGTGCCAGATTCTGAAGTCCAAATGTCAGAAGGTATCCCGGGAGCAGGACAGTCTTCAGTTCAAGCAGCAGAACAGAATCTATTGCAGTTTTCCCAATGATCTCTATATTCATGACATTCATTGAGTGAAACTCACAAATGTTATTCTCAGCATTATCAGGTGTTCTAGGAAGCCAAAGATATAAAATTTAAAATAACAGGCACAATTAATCAATCTATAGTGTTACAAGTGAAGATATAGTCAACCTGTGGTATTGTTTCTGAGAAAAGGCAAGAAGCAGGTTTCTGGGGTACTGTTAATTTTCTACTTCTTGATTTAGACATTAGTTACACAATTATATTCAACTTCTAAATATTCATGAATGTGTACTCTTAACATCTGAGCATACTTTCTATATGCATGTTAGACTTGAATTTAAACATTACTTAAAATAAACAAAAATCAAATTATTCTTCAATCATATCTTCATTCCAAGAGCAAATCATTGCATTGTGCAGTGCACAGAGTGAGAGAGGTTGGATGATAATAGAATTTTTACACAAAGTTCTGAAAATAATGTTGAAGAATAGGTATCAGAAAAATAGATTAATTAGAAACTAACATGTTTAACATAATGCAAATAGAGTCCATGAGAGACATCACATGCACAGAATAGGCATCCCAATATAAAAAGAAATAATTTGAGACCAAATACAAGGGAGAAAAGCACTTACCTGTGTGTGGCTCCCCTGTGAAATCTGCACTGTGCCAATTGGTTTTTCCCCAAATGGTAAAAAAATGACCTAATAAAGTAATTACTTCATCTTCATATACTTGTGAAATCACTTACGGAAATCAAATTATATTAATTCTACCTGCTTTATTCTTCTGAGGAGCCCTTGCTGTTTCATGTAAGGATGGCTTTTCTTCCACAAGTAGGTAGGTTTCTTCATTCTGCAAGTGTTCACAACTATGAGAAATCCATTTATTTGTGGAACTGTATGTACTTTAAGAATTAGATTTATTGCTGTGATGACCAAATGACTAGATGGAAAGAAAAATGTCAATTGCAAAAAGTACAGACATTTAGTATTGAATATATTGTTACTTATGAAAGCTATTGAGTAATTAGGATAGAAGATAATGGGATCAAAATATACTGAATGGTATGCTCCAGGATCTGAACACACATGTGCACGCACACACACACACACAGACACAATGATAATTAACATTTATTGAGGGATTGCATGTATTCAGCACAGTGATATAAGTGTTGTAAATTTATATTGTGTAATTCTCAAAATAACCCTGTTAAAATGCACTTTTATTATTTACATTTCAAGAAGAAATAGAAACTCATAACTATTAAAACCATGCCCTACAGTACTCAGATAAGATGTGCTAAAGCCAGAATTTGAATGGAAGAGGTTGATTCCATAGCACTTGTTTTTAATAGTATGCTAGAGTCCCCATAATAGTATTTCCTCTGCACAAACCTGAAAGCAACATGTTATTTTCCTTATCTGTGAGGGTCAAGAATACCATAGTATTGATTTGAAGGTCAAATTAGTTAATATTTCTGAAGCATTTTAATCAGAGTTTGGCATATTACACACACACTATACAAGTGTTGTTATTTTTATTTTAAATAAAGAAATTCATGACAATATTGAAACTAAAAAAAGTAATTAGCCCAAGGAGCAGAACAGCATCTCAGAAATGTCTAACTACTCATGAATTGGTTGTGTGTTAAAGCTATTGGAGCTATATTGAAACTCATTACAGAATGCACCACTGTACCACTGTAGGTTACATGGTTATGCATTTGCCAAACCATATAGGCTTGCGGACTTATGAAATGTGCACTTCACTGTGTAAATTTCATCTCCCTAAGAGTAGGGAAAATTAAACCATGCTAAAAAGTGAAGGAAGCCTGGCATATAAGAGTGGATGTGGCAACATCACCACTATGATCAGAGTTAGACCAGATTCAACTTCATGTATAAGTCACAAATTAAACTTTGTTGCAGATATTTGTATGCAAAGAATAGTCTCCCATGGGATCTCCTTAGTAAATATCAGTTGCATCAGTTTTTTCTCTGATACAAGTAACAGAAGTCAGTTCTGACTATGCTAAGTAAATAGGAACTGTTCTGCCTGAATACTGCAACTCCCTAATGAACTTGCAACCAGAAGACAAGGCATAGAGAGCAGAGAACAACCCAGAGAGGTATGGATGCTGAGTTGTGCAAACCACAGGGCCAATGTACGTTTCTAGGATCAGTCTTGTTTTTAAGCAACAAATGCAATCATTCTGATGCTTAAATATTCTTCACCTTGAATCACTCACTCAAGATAATCAGGGGCAAGCATTGGTTCCTGCTTCCTCCTGTTTGAAAAAAGGATTTCTCCTCTCAAATTTCATAGTGGATACCAGAAGAAGGTGACCAAGAAGATAGAATTTCCATCACTTAGCTCCATGCAGTGGCACATTTCCAGTAAAATAATGCTATTTTGCTGCTAATGGCTGGAGAATTTAAATTCTGCACAACCCCCGAATGCAAACGTTTAAACAATCTTCAAAATAATAATTAAAAAAATTTTTTAAATCCCACATGCCCTACCTGGAACTTCCTATTCCAATAGGTCTGGAGGGGTATGAAAGCTTCAAATTATTCCTTCTTGGATACCCATGATTATTTAACAAGGAATGGATTTGGTCAACATTATTCAAAACAACACATCTGAAAATATATATATATATAACACAAATAAATAAAGAAAGAATAGGCTGAAGAATAGTAGAAGGTGGTAAGAGGATGAGGAATAAATTGAACAAAGAAAAACAAAAAGTGGAGAGAGGGAGGGGCAAAATAAAACAGGAAAGTTAGAGGGCTATATATGATGAAAGGTAGAGAGCTGTTGAAAGACCCCAGTTCATCTTCCAATGTCTGACTGACTTTGAATTTAACAAGAATGAGGTTCAAAAGAATCAAATGAGTAAAACTACTAGGAAGAGAAAGAAGGAATTTGGTTAGGAAGAAAATTGCAATAAAAGTAATATTTACTTCTTATATTATACCAAAATCCAAAATAAATACGAAGTTCTTATCTCCCATCCAAGGAAATTATGAGAAGGAACTTCACCACCATTACTGAATTTATTCTCCTTGGACTCACTGACCACCTTGAATTGCAGATCCTCTTCTTCATGCTGTTCTTGGCAGTTTACATGGTCACAGTGGCAGGGAATCTCGGCATGATTGTCCTCATCCAAGTCATTGCCCAGCTCCACACACCCATGTACTTTTTCCTGAGCCACTTACCCTTTGTGGATCTGTGCTTCCCTTCCAGTGTGACTCTAAAGATGCTGGAGATTTTCTTATCAGACAAGAAAGCCATTTCCTGTGCTGCTTGTCTGGTGCAGTGTCACCTTTTTATTGCCTTGGTCTATGTTGAGATCTACATCCTGGCTGTGATGGCCTTTGATCGGTACATGGCCACCTGCAACCCTTTCCTTTACAGCAGGAAGATGTCCAAGAAGGTCTGCACATCATTGATCGTGGTGCCTTATGTGTATGGAGCCCTCACCGGGCTGATGGAGACCATGTGGACCTACAACCTAGCCTTCTGTGGCCCCAAAGAAATTAACCACTTCTACTGTGCTGACCCTCCACTGATTAAGCTTGATTGTTCTGACACCTACAACAAGGAGTTGTCAATATTTATTGAGGCTTGATTCAAACTTTCTTTTTCTCTCCTCATCACCCTTATTTCCTACTTTTATATTTTTCCTGCTATCCTGAGAATCAGCTCCTCATAAGGAAGGCTCAAAGCTTTCTCTACCTGTGGCTCCCACCTGACAGCTGTCACCATATTCTATACAACCCTTTTCTTCATGTGTCTCAGAACCCCCTCAAAGGAATCTGTGGAACTGGGAAAAATGGTTGCCGTGTTTTATACCACAGTTATCCCCATGATTTATAGTCTTAGAAATAAGGATGTGAAAGAGGCATTAACCAAAGAGCTGTTCAGTAAAAAAAAATTTTTTTTTTTAAAAACTCTGTCTTTTTTTGTCCAAAATCTTTTCCTAGACTCTTCCTTAATATTTGGGACAGATTTGATGGTGAAAAGAGAAATAAGATGTACCAAGGGATCTATGTGTCTTTTTTCCAGAACTTAAATAAATAAATATTCTAAATATGTAAAATAAAATTTTGACCACAGATGCTTTCATATCATAGTAATCGTTTATATTTTTCATTAGGTATTTTTATTTCTTCATCTTAAGGCCACAGTAGATAACCTCCGGATTCCTTTGTGTTTTCTGGGGGCATGTGCTTACTTCTGGACAATGGGTTGGATTTGAGTTCACATGTTTGCTTTTCAGTTTAGGATTTGTGAACAGAATATCATCAGGTGGTCTTTTTAAAAAACTAGTTTTATGGTGAACAGCAAGTCTTATGATAGTGGCTGCTCAGAAAGCATAGTTTCTTTAGTGAGGAAAGATGAAGCAGATCCTTCATACAACTCACATCAAACATGTAGGATGGGTGAGAAATATACCTTTGTTTATATAAACTACCACAATATATCGAGTTTGCTGTTTCCACACAAGGATTTAGCCTCTTTTGCTTGATGTAATATTAATTTATACAGTATTCATGCATGTAGAAATATATGTCTCAAAATGAACACCCCTAACACTTGCAGAAATCACATTTGAGATTTCATTTTATGTTCCTTTAGTATTTTTTAAATGATTTTACACATATGTGTTTAACTAAAAATTACTTATTGTAATTATTATTTGGCTAAGTAATGCACTATGACTGCAATTATCTAGCTGCACAATTATTTGATTTTTCTAGAGTTAATAATTATCTCCAGTTTTCCTGTTTTTAAATATCTACTTTTCTTTAAACTCATGCAGAGAACTATAAAGTTCATTTCAATAGTTTCCCATCATACAGGCGATCTATAATTTCTACATTTCCCCTCTAGAAGGCCTCTGCCCTATTATTTTCTATATTGGTTACTTTCTAGGCATGTTGCAAAGTTAACTAGAGATAATTATTTTATCATCTCTTTAATCTTTTCATATATTTAGCATAAGTTTTTTTTTTTACCAGTCATCTTGTTTCAAACTGGAAAATCAGCAGTAAACAAGACAGAAAACATTATATATTTTATTTTAGATTTGGAATTCAGATAGTAGAATACCTATGCTAAGAACATCATTTCAGGTATTGGTAAGTGATATGAAGAAGGTAAATTGGGAAAACAGAGAAGAATGATTTCCCAAGATCAGAAGTAAGAGATTTAATAAGGTGTAATAATATGATCATTGCCATGCATGAAAAGGAGGAGGTGACTTTGGAGTTGAGCCTGCATGGTGAGAAGAAGGCAAACTTGGGGAACAGTAATCAGCATAAACAATACCAAATACAAAGTTGCAGAAATGAAGCCTGTCATGTTGGAGTAGCAGACAGAAAGGCAATGTGGCTGAGCTTAACAAATGGGAGAAAAAATAGGAGTTGTGGTCAGAAAGGTGGTCCCTTTGATTATTGGATTCTGCTACAGGTGACCAGAGATGATGAGGCAAATGGACTGCAGCACTTCTTCTTACATGTCGATATTTTAGTTGCTACCTCAACATAAGTGGTCAATACTCCTTCAGGTTAGACAGAATGAGAGAATTAGCAATTTGCTTAATGAAGTTTAGTACTAGTATTAGTATTACTGTTTAATAAAATAAAGTTTTATGGAACAATTAATAGATTTTCCTACAGACCAACTCTACATTCCTCCCACACTTCCCTTGATTATTTAAGATTTTGCTGAGGCATTGTTCCTTCTAGCAATTCTCCCGAAATTCTTTCAGTTTCTGTTAAATACCACATCATGGTTCACCCACAGGTTTATAAATCTATCATTGCATATGTTACATCGATATTGTAATTATCTGTACATGCATCTGTTTCCTCTAATATTCTAAGAACTTCCTGAAGGAAGGGGTAATGTCTATTCATCTTTTCATATTTACCAGCTTAGGATAAACTCAAAGCAAGCTATACTGCATTATATGAGTCATATTGCTCAAAATCAAAGACAGGAGAAAAATATGAATGATAGCCAGAGAAAAGTGGCACATTTCCTAGAATAGAAAAGCATTAATATTAACAGCTGATTTAACAGAATCAATGAAGGACTTAACTACATGAACTTTAAAGTGCTGGAAAAAAAACAACTGCCCACCTAAAATTTGATATCCAGTATCTGAAGTGTGTGTGTGTGTGTGTGTGCAGGTGTGTGTATCTGTAAGGAGGACTGTCAAAGTCATAGCAGGGAAGCGGATGTGGCTCATGAGATTGGGCTCCTGTCTACCATATAGGAGGTCCAGGGTTTGATTCCCTGGGCTTCCTGGAAAAGGCAAGCTGGCCCATGCAGAGTGCTGACCCGAGCAGAGAGCTGGCACAGCAAGATGATGCAACAAAAAGAGACCCAGAGGAGAGACAATAGAGATGCAGCAGATCAGGGAGCTGACATGGTACAAGAGAGTGAGCGCCTCTCTCCCAGTCCAGAAGGTCCCAGGATTGGTTCACAGTTTCTGCTTAAAGAAGAGACATGCAGACACAGAAGAACACCCAGAGAGCAGACAGAGAGTGCAAAACAATGGCAGCAGGGGGTGGTGGTGGTAAATAAATGAATAAATTTTTTAAAATTTCAAAGCCAAATAGAGATATTTCCTCATAAGCAAAAACAAAGAACTGAAAGAATGTGACACCAATAGACCCAGATTAATTAAAACAAAAATATATATCATTCTTCAGCAGATACAGGCACACATTGGTATAATTACTTCATTTATGTAATAGTTGCACATCAAAAAGCAATGGGGAAGGATAACTCCTTAAGCAATGTTGTTGGCTATGTAGAATATCCATGTGAAATAAATCAATGGTCACTCCTAGACACATCATATACAACTCAATTCCAGATAGTTTAATTATCTGATGTCAAAGATAAGTCAATAAATCTTATAGAAGAAAGCATAAGAACATATGTTCATAAACTTGAGAAGGCAAATATTTCTTAAACAAGACACAGACAGTGATAGACTGCACTGTCTTTAACAACTGTTCTTCATTTAAAGACAACATAAGAGTGAAAAAGTAAGGCACAGATTGAGATGAGATAACTGCACAAAACATATCTAATAAATGTTTCCTATCCAGATTATTTGATATAAAATGTCTATGATAATTAATTAAACACCAGATAACTTTAAAAAAACAGAAAAACATATATAATGCTTCTCAAAAATAATATTCAGAGTCAAAAATCGGAGACTATATTTGACTTCAGTGGTCATCAGAGAAATGTAAATTATAACTACAGTAAGATATTCCCTACATATACAAACCAGAATGAAAAAAAAAATAATAAACTGAAAATTTGAAGTATTGGTGAGAATGTGGAACAATTGACCAGCCATGTAATGCTGGTTGGAGGGTATATTGATATAATCAGTTTGAAATACGATTTGGTAGTATCAGTTGAAGCCAAATGTATGCACACACTGTAAACCAGAAATTCTACTAAGTGTACAACTGAAAAAATGCATATATATGTTCATAAAGAGATTGTATAAGGATGTTTTTTAACAATCAAATGTGGAAGCATTATAAATATCTAGCAACACTGAAAATGATAGGGAATTTTGGTATAGTCATAAAATGGACTATTATACAGCAGTATTATGTATTATATGCTAGTTTATTTATATTATTCAGAGATAATTTCATGATGACGTTTGTCCCTAGTCAATTGCAATACCAGGAGATTCATAGACCAGAATTTGCAGAGCCCTTGTTTTTGTGCTTAATTCTAAAAAGTATGCTGTTCCATTTTCACATATAAAGTTGAGAGGCTATTCAGATTTGCTTTGCTAATTTTTATTTATTATTTGTGGAAGCACAGGGATGGGATGCCCCCCCTTAAATGAAACACAGTTGAAAGCACTTTGCCACCTGGCATAACCTGGACACTCACTAGTTAAAGTGTAACAGACCTCCCAGAAGGAAAGAATGTACAAATGGTCCTACAAACTTTAATCTCCTCAAGGCTGTATACTCCCTTCCTATAATAACATCACCATACACCCTGTTTGTGTGCCTCATCTATTGCAGAAATTCTGTTCTCATACCCTAGGGAATGTCTTTGTCCTGAGACCCCTTTTATTCTCCTCTTTTTCTTGCTACTTTGTGGAGCACTAACTTCATTCTCTGACCTACTGCCATTGAACAGTCTCTCCTGTTTGTAAGTCCCAATAAAGCTCATGTCTAACGATTTGCCTGGTGCGTTCTTTGGTCTTATGGCTGCCCCAACTCATGCCCTTCAAAGTTGGGTTGAAACAAATTGGTGAGCCACAGCCAGGAGAATGAAGGACCACTGGCAATGGTGTGTATGAGCTCTGGGGAGGAAGAATCTGTGAGGGAAATCCCTAACTGCCCTATATAGTCCATATGGGGAGCATTGGCTGCCCTCCTGGATGAGTGAGGGCCAGGTGAGTGGGGAGTGCCAAGAGAATATTAGAAGCCCACTTACTTGACTGTTTGGAACTCCACGTGAGTACAGGGAGTTTGTAACCCAAAAACGCTGATAGGAGTAGAGTGCATGCTGCAAGAACAAGAGATTATGAAGTTTAGTAAAGACAGCAGGCATGGTGCCACAGCATTTGGCTGGCCATTGCTTTGGGCAGTAAGTTTAGCTACAGCAGATTGTCTCAAGGAAAAAAAAGAAATCCGCCACTTAGAAGAGTTAAAGCTGGAAAGGGATTTGTGGACTTTCACCTCCACCTTAGTGACAGAACTCTCTTAGCAACTAGATAAGAAGCAGTAGTGATTCAGATGCAGCAACTATGAAAATTCTTTAAATCATTTTACCCTGCTTCAGCAAAGAAAGGCTAAATCATAGCTACAACATCCCTCACAAGCAGAGTGCTAAACAGGGCACTTTCAGTGAAACTATACCTGTAAGAATATATTCTAGTAGAGAGTTAACTGAGATAAGGAAAATATTCTGGCAGCAACTCTGCAAACTCCTTGCTACCTGGATGTTGCAACTGTGGGCTAATGGGGATTGATAGAATTAGTTTAGCTACTGGAGAAATGGAAAAGCTTAGCAACATTAATATTCTCTGTTTTGTTTCCATATTAATTCTAATTAGATCTGGATAACCACATTAATAAAATTGGTGCTGTTAGTTTAGTAACTTTTGAACTAGGCAACTCTATGAAAGTAAAACAAACAAACAAAAAGAATAGTGTAAAGGTGGCTGATTTGTAAGCCTGCAATTAAATCATAGCTTAGTCCTAA
>JAQZBX010033447.1:8909-25488 GCA_029593785.1 Cabassous unicinctus | reverse complement strand
TATATTTTTCTTTTTTTTTTAACCAGGGGGTCCCGGGGGTCGAACCCAGGTCCCTCCATATGGGAGATGGACGCCCAACCACCTGAGCCACACCCGTCCCCCTGCTATATCTCTTAAGGTTGACCAAAGATACCCAAAGTTACAGTCTTTTCCCATACAGGATGGTCATATAATAAATCAGGCTTAGTTTATCACCAGCATTCTAAAAACCAGACTTAGGGAGAGAAACTAGGTCTGGGGACACATGCATGGTTTCTAATATAGCGAATGTTTAGCCTACCTGATTATCACAAAATCAGGACAGCGAGAATATTCGCATTATAGCATTGTTTTATAGTCACATTATCTTTATGTGCATATATTTATTTATTTATTTATTTATTGTAGCAAAGTTTTAATGTTCTTTTGGTACTTTCTATATAGAGTGCTTATGAAAAAATTTTTTCTTTTTTAAAGATTTTATTTTACTTATTTATTTCTCCCCACCCCCTCGTTGTTTTTGTTCACTGTGTCTGTGTGTCTTCCTTGTTTCTTTAGGAGGCACCGGGAACCTAACGCGGGACCTCCGATATGGGAGGGAGGTGCCTAATTGCTTAAGTCACCTCCGTTCCCTGCCTTTGTTGTGTCTTTCATTGTGTTTTTTTTTCTTCTTAGGTCTCTTGTTGCGTCAGCGTGCTGTGCCTGCCCACTGCGCCAGCTTGCTTGCTCGTCCTCTTTAGGAGGTACCGGGAACCTCCGCTCCCTGCTTTGTTGTGTCTCTCGTTCTTATGCTTTTCTTCCTGTGTTTCTTGTTGTGCCAGCTTGCTGTCTTCTTTAGGAGGCACCGGGAACCGAACCAGGGGCCTCCCATGTGGTAGGTGGGAGCTCAATCGCTTGAGCCACATCCGCTTCACTACAGAGTGCTTTTGTTTGCTGATTTATCTGCATTTGACACACATTTAATGATTGCCTCTGTTAAGTGTGTGGGGGAACATATGCATTTGATACTGCTGGTTATAAGTGGTTAGAACAAGAGCATAATGTTTCAGGTTGGCACCATATCTGCATTACTTTCAATTTTTGAAAAATTATTGTTGTGAAGTTTTATCTTGACCACTGAGCTTTTAGGCAGTACCTTGTTTTGTGCCTGAGGTAAGTACCTCACTCATCGCACTCATCACGCCCCTAGATCCGACTCCATTCTCAAACAACTGGAAAACCATAGAGTGCATGAAACAACAGTTCTCAGACACTGAGCAACAGGCAGGTTAGGATCGTGTCCCTGAAATGAGGGAAATGAATGAAATGAGCCCTACGATTATTCTAGCATACTCCCTAGAGCAGGGTCCGTACACTTTTAATGTAAAGGGCTACATGGGCGATATTTTAGGCTTGGGGGCCATCAGGTCACTGTTGCAACTGACTCAACTCTGCCACTGTCTATGACTGCTTTGGTGCTACAGGATGTAAATGAATGGGAGTGGGTGTGCTCCAACAAAACTTTTATTTAGCAGAAGAGGTGAAAGGTTTGGATTTGGCCCCTGGACCATAGTTTGCTGACCCCTGGCCTAGGGGCAGTTTCCAGGTTTCAGGGCAGGGAGAAGGAAGCCATACTGAGCCTACCAGTGTCGTTGAAGTGCAGAAACAGAGATTAGAGTTTGGGGAGGCTAAGGCACCTGGAATTTGTGGGGCAGAGCATGGGAGAGGAGGAAGCTGCTTAGAGAGCTTCAGAGATCTGCAGAGGGATCCCCTTGAGACTTTGGCTGAGTGCTGATCAACATATAATTGGGAGGAAACAACTCAAAACCAGGAAAAGAACCCCCAGAAAGGAGTAGACCAAACAATTCTTGAAAGTCATATAGGGCTGAGAATAGTTCATGTTCCCACTAGCCAGAGTGGAATCAGACCCTTTTGAGGCTTGCTTTCTTTTAACCTTTGTTAGGGTAGTCCAGAGCAGCCTTTTCAGCTAGGATACCGGGTAGAGTCATCAGAAAGATGTTGCCTTAATAGTGGAGTGAATTAGCCCAAAGCTAAAAGGCTGCTTCAGACCTGCCCTGTTTCTAAGTAACTTAACTGCAGTCCCAGAACAAAGCCCCTACTATATTTAGATGGAAATAATACAAGCCAGCAGCCAAAAATGTGAAAAAATAAAAATTCAGTGTTCATTGTCTAATAAAAAGTTACCAGGCATGCAAGCAAGCAAAAAAATATACTAACCAGTAGAAATATTAATCAATAAGAGCAGACCCAAAAATGATAGAGATGATGGAATTAGCAGACAAGGACATTAAAATAACTGCTATGACTATGCTGCATATGTTCAAGAATGTAGAGGAAAACATCAACATAATGAGTGAAATGGAATAAATAAGAAGAAAAAGTAAAATGAAATTCTAGAAATTAAAAATACAATATCTGAGATGAAAACTGTACTAGATAAACAGCAGATTAGACACTGCAGAAGAAAAGAGTAGTGAATTTGAAGACACAGCTATAGGAACTACCCAAAATACAGCACAGAGAGAAAAGAAGACTGAACAAAATAGCAGAGCATTTGTGACCCATGGGACAATATCAGCTCGTCTGAGACATGTGTATCTGGAGTCCTAGAAGTAGAAGAGAAGGGTATAGAAAAAAATTTTAAAGAAAAAAATGGCTAGAAGTTTTCAAAATGTGATAAACCACAAAATTCATACAACTCTGGTCAGAGTAAACATAAAACCATACTGAGCCTCCTCATAATCAAATTGCTAAAAAACCAGTGATAAAGAGAAAAAAAAAAATCTTAAAAAGCAGCCAGAAGAAAAGAAGAAACATTACAAGGGAAAAAAGTTAAAGACAGTTTCTGGTCAGAAACTGTGCAAGCCAGAAGACAATGAAGATATTTTTAAAGTACAGAATTCTGTAGCCAGTGAAAATATCTTTCAAAAATGGTGAAACGAAGAATTTTGTAGGCCAAGAATACCTGAGAAAATTTATGTCCAGCAGAACTTAACTATAAGAAAACATTAAAGGGAGTTCAGATAGAAGGAAAATGATGCCACATGGAAATTTGCATCTACAAAAAGCAATGAAAAGAACTGGAAATCATAAGTAGATGGGTAAATATTCTTGATTTTAATTTCCTTGTAAAATAATTGACTATTTAAAACAAAAACAAAAATGTGAGATTTATAATACTTGCAGAGGTAATAAAAAGACAAAAATAGCACAGCAGATGAGAAGGTAGAAGTGGAAGTATGGTGTTAATAAGGTTCTATACTTGAGGTGGTGTAATGTTATTTGAAGGTCAACTGTGATAAGTTAAAGATACATATTGTATTTAGAAAAATCTCTGATCAGGGAAAAAAGAAAAATTAATTGTAATTATCAGGAATGAAAAAGGGAATATTGCTACAGATCTTACAAACATTGAAGGGATACCAAAGGATATTATGAATAATTTTATGCCAATAAATTTGACAAAATAAAATTCCTTGAAAAACACAAACCACCAAAGCTCACTCAAGAAGAAACACATAGCTCACAAAAGTCTATACTTATTAAAGAAATTGAATTTGTAGTTAAAAACCTTGCAAGAAAGAAAGAGAGAAAGAAAAGAAAGATACCACACCTGAATGGTTTCACTGGAGAATTGTATCAAACATTTCTGGAAGAGGGAAGCAGATGTGGCTCAAGTGATTGGGCTCCTGTCTACCATATAGGAGGTCCAGGTTTCAATTCCCAGGGCCTCCTGGTAAAAGGCAAGCTGGCCCGAGCTGAGAGCTGGCCCATGTGGAGAACTGGCCCGTGCAGGAGTGCTGGCCTGCGTGGAGAGCTGGTGCAGCAAGATGATGCAACAAAAAGACACAGAAGAGAGACAGTAAGAGACACAGCAGACCAGGGAGCTGAGGTGGCACAAGAGATTGAGTGCCTTTCTCCCACTCCAGAAGGTCCCAGGATTAGTTCCCAGTGCCGCCTAAAGAGAAAGACAAACAGACACAGAAGAACACACAGAGCAGACAGCGAGCCCCCCCCAAAAAAAGGGGGGGTGGGGTTGGGGGTAGGGGTGGGAGAAATAAATAAATAAATCTTTTTAAAAATTAAAAAAAAAAAATTTTCTGGAAGAGACTTCTGGGAAGATGGCGGACTCTCTTCTCTCCCAGAAAAATAGCTATGAAGGACAGGCAGAAAAGGCCTGCAAAAAAATCTTCTGGGGTTTAGGACAGCAAGGGGGAAGGCTGGACACCACCCAGAAAAGAGAGGGACAAAGAAAAAGAATCCGACAGCAAAACTGTGATTTAAAAGCGGCAGTTGCAACTGCCGGTATCCTCCCCCACACTATAGACACTTTTGAATTCTCAGGTCTCAGGGCTGGCAGCTTCAGACAAAGGGGACCCCAGAGATCCACCTACCCAATAAAGGGGAGAGAGAGGGACACAGTCTAAGATTGATTGAGCTTTTGACCCACAAATTTGGTCTGCCGTGTCCCAGGAGCCCTTCCAGGCCAGGTGGGTCACACCATTGTTTTCCTTGGGAGCTGTGGTGCGAGGGACTAAAGAGATCCGGCCCTCTCAGTCTCTCTACTGACCGGGATTGGTTATTCAGGACGCGGAGGGGAGTGGTATTATTTCCTACCCGGGAAAAGGGATGGGGCTGCCAGCAAAGGTTGGAGAACTGCCTCTGAGAAAGTTTGAATTACGAGGCTCTTAGCCTCCAGGTAGGATCCTCTATCACGTTGATCCATTCCCTGTTGCAGGGAGCACACTCCAACCAGGCTTTAAATGGAGAGGGCTGCCAAAGAGCGCCATCTGCTCGTGGACAAAGGAAGTGCACGTGAGGAAATTAAAAGTATAAGAGAGGTTTTTTTCTGGCCTTTACAGCCTACCTTTCCAAGGCTCTTGAAAGGGGGTCTGCAACCGATAACTGGGTCCAGGGCCCAGATTTGAGCAACTGACAGGGACAATCCTAAAGACCCAGAACAGGCTGAACCAAGAATCAAAAAACAGCCTCCCGCCACTAATTCCCTATGAAAGAGAGATTTAACATCTGAGTAAAATTTCACCATCCTAATCAGATGCCTAGACATCAGCAAAAAATTATCAACCATTCTAAGAAAATGGAAGAAATAGCCCAAGAAAAGGAATATATCAAAGCCCCAGAAGAGACACAGGATTTGAGACAACTAATAAACTGGATTTACACAAATCTCCAAAATCACATTAATGAGTTGAAAGATAATATGGCTAAAGAGATAAAGGACATCAAGGAGACACTGAGCAAGCACAAAGAAAAATTTGAAAACCTGAATAGAAAAGTATCAGAGCTCATGGTAATGAAAGACACGATAGGTGAGATAAAAAACACATTAGAGGCATGTAATAGGAGACTTGAGATGATAGAAGAAAGATTAAGTGATACAGAAGACAGAAGAGCTAAAATTGAAGACAGAAAAAAAACAGAAAAGAATGGAAAAAATTGAGCAGGGGCTCAGGGAGTTGAATGATAACATGAAACACAACAAGATATGTGTCATGGGAGTTTCAGAAGGAGAAGAGTAGGGAAAAGGGACAGAAAGAGTATTTGCAAAAATAATGGCTGAAAAATTTCCCAACTCTCGTGAAAAAAACGAACTTATATGTCTAAGAAGCACAGCATACCCCAATCAGAATAAATGTGAATAGACCTACTCCAAGACAGATACTACTCAAAATGTCAAACTTCAAAGATACAGAGAAAATTCTGAGAGCAGCAAGAGAGAAGCAAACCATCACATACAAGGGGTGCCCAGTAAGACTTAATATGGATTTCTCATCGGAAACCGTGGCGGCAAGAAGACATGCCTAATTGGTATGATATAATTAGGATACTGAAAGAGAAAAACTGTCAGCTGAGAATTCTTTAACCAGCAAAATTGTCCTTCACATATGAAGGTGAGTTTAAAATATTCACAAACAAACAGGAACTGAGAGTTCATAAAAGAGATCCACCTGTATAGGAAATATTAAAGGTAGCCTTACAGCCTGAAAGAAAAAGACAGGAAAGAGAGGCTTAGAGGAGAGTATAGAAGACAAAAATAGCAGAAAGGATAGCCAAAATACTAAAAAGACAGGCTAAAATAAGATATGACATACGAAAACCAAAGAATAAAATGGTGGAAGTAAATAATGCATTTATAATAGTATCATTGAATATGAATGGATTAAACTCCCCAATTAAAAGATAAACGCTGACAAAATGGATTAAAAAAACATGAACCATCCATATGCTGCCTACAAAAGACTCACCTTAGACCTAAGGATACAAACCAGCTGAATGTGAAGGATTGGAAAAAGATATTCCATGCAAAAAGTAACCAAAAAAGAGCAGGGGTAACTATACTAACAGAGGACAAAACAGACTTAAAATACAAAAAAGTTATGAAATACAGAAGGCCATTATATATTAATAAAAGGGACAATCCACCAGGAAGAAATAAGTCCTACATATCTAGTCACCTAACCATGTGTGATGGTTAGGCTAATGTGTCAACTCAGCCAGGTAATTGTGCCCAGTTGTTTGGTCAAGCAAGCACTGGGCTAATTGTAACACAAGGACATTTATGGACTTTAGTCACCAGTGAGTTTACTGTATAGATGGCTGATTACATCTGCATCAATCAGGGAGATTGCCGTCAGCAATCAGTTGAAGGCCTTAAAAGGGGAAGTGATTTCAGCATTCAGAGAGAATTTCCCAGCTCGACAGCCATTGTCTCCCGGAAACTCATCAAGGACTTTCATTGGACTTTCATTGCAGCCCCTGGTTTGCAGCCTGCCTACGGAATCTGGACTTGTGCATCCCCATGGTCACGTGAGAGACTTATAAAATCTCATACTGTTTACAGATATTTCCTGTTGATTCTGTTTCCCTAGAGAACCCTGACTAATACAGCTTGGTACTGGGAGTGGTCCTTGAGGAACAGAATCTTAAACATGGGGTGTCTGAAGCGGTTCTGGGAGTTTTGTAATTGGCTCTCTACTCTAATTGGACTCAAGCGTACTAATGACTCCTCTTTCAATAATGAAGAGGCCACTAGCAGTCCATGATGTGAGTTGGCAGTAGAGTTACGTAAAATATCATCACTGGATTCCCCTACTTCCCTGCTTAAGAGAGGCAAGGATCTGGATGAGAGTGTTTTCAACACCTTAACAGAGTTTTGTGGAGTCAAAAGGTACAACGATGATCGCCGGCTCCTCCTAGATACTCTGGATACAGTTACGAAGGAAAGAGATGAGCTAAGGGCTTCAAATTTGCAACTTAAACACGGCATGAATGATGTGAAAGTTTCTTTGTGTGCTCTGAAAGAAATCTTGTTTCCTGCAGCCACAGCCTTGAAATATCTGAAAACCAGACTCAGACTCTCGTTGTACGAGTAGCAGAGTTACAAAGGCATTGATTGGAAAGGAGTGGAACCCCGAGGATTAGGATGGAGACATATGGGATGATGATAATATTGGTGGGGACATTGGAACCCTAAATTCTGCTGAGACTTTACCAGATAAACCTGCCCTGTGGAGACCACACTTTGTCAACCTTGTACCACCAAGCCTCCAGCCTGCCCCAGGGAGTCCAGACCTCGTTCCAGCCCTGAGGTGGGTACCAGCCAAACTGAAGCCTGCACTGCCCAGCCTCCAGCCTGCCCCAGGGAGTCTGGACCTCCTTCCAGCCCTGAGGCAGGTACTAGCCAAACTCCAGCATGCACTGCCCAGCCTCCACTCTGCCCTGAGGAATCTGCCTTCCAGCCCCTGCCTGAAGAGATTAATCCTGTCTCACCAGATGATAATGCAGAGGAATGCCCTGAGGTCAGTAGTTTGCAAACATTTCTAATCCTTCTCCTTACCCACCCCCACCACCCCTCTTCTCTTCGAGACCTATTACTAGACTGAAATCACAACAAGTCCCTAAAGGTGAGATACAAAGTGTGATCCATGAGAAAGCGCTCTATACTTTAAAAGAACTGCATGAGTTTTCTAACTTATATAGACAGAAATCAGGGGAATATGTGTGGGAATGGATACTAAGGGTATGGGATACTGGTGGAAGGAATATAAAGTTGGATGAATCAGGTGAATTTATTGATATGGGCCCACTAAGCAGAAATTCTGGATTCAAGGCTGTAGCTCAAGGGATTAGAAAGGGCTCTAGCAGTTTGTTTGGGTGGCTGCTGAAACATGGACCAAAAGATGGCCTAGCATGTCTGAGGTTGAGAAGCCAGATTTGCCCTAGAAGAGGGAATTCAAAGGCTTAGAGAGATTGGAATATTAGAATGGATTTACTTTTTGAGACCTGCCCACCCACCCCAGGAATGTCCAGAAGACACACCTTTAACCAGGATGGTGAGGAATTAATTTGTAAGACTAACTCCATCTTCCCTGAAGAGCTCTGTGTTTGCTCTTCTCTGTAGTCCAGATATTACTGTAGGGAGGACTGTCATGGAATTAGAATCCTTAAACATTATGGGGATGATCTGATCTCCAGCTGGTAAAAGTCAAGTATTGGCAAAGACAGGGTGGGCGTGGCTAACGCAATGAAAGGCAGATTCAAAGAAAAGAGAGGAGCTGTTCACCTGATAGTCTACAGCTGGCCTTGTGGAGAGACGCAAGCCTGAGCCCAGAGAGAAACAAGCCCCAGGAAGGGAGGAACCCAGGAAGCCTGAACTCTTGGCAGGGTTCGGCCGCCATCTTGCTCCAACACATGGCAACAAACTTTGGTGAGGGAAGTAACTTATGTTTATGGCCTGGTAACTGTAAGCTTCTACCCCAAATAAATACCCTTTTATAAATGCCAACAGATTTCTGGTAATTTGCATCAGCACCCCTTTGGCTGACTAATATATCTGGTATGCAGCTATTGATCTGACAAAAGTTTTTTTCTCAATTGCCATTAGTAAGGACCACCAGAAACAGTTTGCTTTCATCTGGCAAGGCCAGCAATATACCTTCATTGTCCTGCCTCAGGGGTATATCAGCTCTCCAGCCCTATGTCATAATATTGTCTGCAGGGACCTTGATCGTCTCTCCTTCCCACAAGACATCACACTCGTCCATTATATTGATACTATCATGTTGATAGGACCTAGCGAGCAGGAAGTAGCAAAGACTCTAGACTTATTGGTAAGGCATTTGCATGAGAGAGGATGGGAGATAAATCCAACAAAAATACAGCGCCTTCCACCTCAGTGAAATTTCTACATGTCCAGTGGTGTGGGGCATGTTGAGATATCCCTTCTAAAGTGAAGGATAAGCTGTTGCATCTGGCCCCTCCTATGACCAAAAAAAAGGCACAACTCTTAGTTGGTCTCTTCAGATTTTGGAGATAGCACATTCCTGATTTGGGTGTGCTACTCTGGCCCATTTACCTTATGACCAGAAAAGCTGCTAGTTTTGATTGGGGACCAGAACAAGAGGAGGCCCTGCGACAGGTCCAGGCAGCTGTGCAAGCTGCACAGCCACTTGGGCCATATGATCCAGCAGATCCAATGGTGCTGGAAGTTTCAGTGGCAAATAGAGATGCTCTCTGGAGCCTTTGGCAGGCCCCTATAGGGGAATCACAGAGCAAACCCTTAGGATTCTGGAGCAAAGCTCTTTCATCCTCTGCAGATAACTACTCTCCTTTTGAGAAACAGCTTTTGGCCTGCTACTGGGCCTTAGTAGAGACTGAACGCTTGACCATGGGTCATCAAGTTACCATGAGACCTGAGTTGCCTATCATGAGCTGCGTATTGTCTGACCCACCAAACCATAAAGTTAATGTGCCCAGCAGCACTCCATAATAAAGTGGAAGTGGTATATATGAGATAGGGTTCGAGCGGGTCCTGAAGGCACAAGTTACATGAGGAAGTGGCCCAAATGCCCATGGTCACCACCCCTGCCATGTTACTTTCTCTTTCCTAGCCCACAGCTTTGACCTCTTGGGGAGTCCCTTACAATCAGTTAACTGAGAAAGAGAAACTTGGGCCTGGTTTACAGATGGTTCTGCATGATATGCAGGTACCACCTAAAAGTGGACTGCTTCAGCATTGCAGCCCTTTTCTGGGACATACTTGAAGGACAGCGGTTAGGACAAATCCTTCCAGAACTTCGAGCAGTGCACTTGGATATTCATTTTGCTTAGAAGAAGAAATAGCCAGAAGTGTGTTTGTACACTGATTCATGGGCTGTTGCCAATGGTTTGGCTGGATGGTCAGGGGTTTTTACGGAACATGATTGGAAAATTGGTGACAAAGAGGTCTGGGAATAGGTATGTGGATAGACCTTTCTGAGTGGGCAAAAAACAAGAAAATATTTGTGTTCCACGTGAATGCTCACCAGAGGGTGACTTCAGCAGAAGAAGATTTTAATAATCAAGTGGATAAGATGGCCTACTCTTTGGCTAATGCTCAGCCTCTTTCCCCAGCCACTCCTGTCATTGCCCAATGAGCTGATGAACAAAGTGGCCATGGAGGTAAGGATGGAGGTTATGCATGGGCTCAGCAACATGGATTACCCCTCACCAAGGCTGACTCTACTACAGCCACTGCTGAATGCCCAATCTGCCAGCAGCGTGGACCCACACTCAGCCCCCGATATGACACCATTCCCTGAGGTGACCAGCCTGCTCCCTGGTGGCAGGTTGATTCCATTGGACCACTTCCACCATGGAAGGGGCAGCAATTTGTTTTAACTGGAATAGACAACCACATACTCCAGATATGGGTTTGCATTTCCTGCACGCAATGCTTCTTCCAAAACTACCATCCATGGACTTACTGAATGTCTCATCTACTGCCATGGCATTCCAGACAGCATTGCTTCTGATCAAGTAACCCATTTTGCAGGAAATGATGTGTGGGAATGGGCACATGTCCATTGGATTCACTGGTTTTACCATGTTCCCCATCATCCTGAAGCAGCTGGATTGATAGAACAGTGGAATGGGCTTTTGAAGACTCAATTACGGTGCCAACTAGGTGGCAATATCTTGCAGGGCTGGGGCAGTGTTCTCCAGGAGGCTGTGTATGACCTAAATCAGCGTCCACTCTATGGTGCTGTTTCTCCCATAGCCAGGATTCATGGGTTCAGGAATCCAGGGATGGAAATGGGAGTGGCACCACTCAGTATTATCCTTAGTGATCCACTAGGAAAATTTTTGTTTCCTGTACCTGCAGCCTTAAGCTCTGCTGGTCTACAGGTCTCAGTTCCAAAAGGAGGAGTGCTGCCACCAGGGAAGACAGAAATGATTCCATTGAACTGGAAGTTAAGACTGCCATCTGGCCACTTTGGGCTCCTCTTACCTCTGAATCAACAGGCAAAGAAGGGAATTACTGTACTGGCTGAGCTGATTGATCCTGGCTATCAAGGGGAAATAGGACTGCTTCTACACAATGGGGGTAAAGAAGAGTTTGCCTGAAATACAGGAGATCCTCAAGGGCATTTCTTAGTACTACCATGTCCTGTGATTAAAGTCAATGGAAAATTGCAACAACCCAATCCAAGCAGGACTAAAAATGGACCAGAATCTTCAGGAATGAAAGTTTGGGTCACCCCACCAGGCGAAGAACCACAGCCAGCTGAAATGCTTGCTGAGGGTAATCAAACATGATATGGGTAGTAGAAGAAGGTAGTGATAAATATGGACTTTGACCACGTGACCAGTTACAGAAACGAGGACTATAATGGACATGAATCTTTCTTCCTCGTTTTTTATGAGTATGTTTGTATATGTACATAAAACGAATATCTTTGTTTTCTTCCTAACCTTTTCCATTATCATATGACAAGTTGTATTATTTTCATGTCATAATATTTTAGGATGTCAAGTTTGGGAGTGACTATTACCCAAAGTCTTGCACCCTATTCTGTATGGAATTAATGGGTTTCTGGTTGTATGCAGGAGAGTTGAACATTGTTAGGTGGAAATATGTATATGTGCATGTCTGTTATTGTTTTATTTAGAGACTAAGTATGGTTTAAGGTAATGTGTATGGTTGCCAAGTTGACAAGGGTTAGACTGTGATGGTTAGGCTAATGTGTCAACTCAGCCAGGTAATTGTGCCCAGATGTTTGGTCAAGCAAGCACTGTGCTAATCGTAATACAAGTACATTTATGGACTTTAGTCATCAGTGAGTTTACTGCATAGATGACTGATTACATCTACGATCAACCAGGGAGATTGCCGTCAGCAATGAGTGACATTTTATCCAATCAGTTGAATGCCTTAAAAGGGGAAGTGATTTCAGCATTCAGAGAGAATTTCCCAGCTTGTCTTTGGACAGCCAATGTCTCCCGGAAACTCATCAAGGACTTTCATTGGACTTTCATTGCAGCCCCTGGTTTGCAGCCTGCCTATGGAATCTGGACTTGTGCGTCCCCACGGTCACGTGAGAGAATTTTGTAAAATCTCATACTGTTTACATATATCTCCTGTTGATTCTGTTTCCCTAGAGAACCCTAATACACCAGGGTACCCCAAAATACATGTGGCAAACACTTGCAAAACTGAAGGAAGAAATAGACATCTCTACGGTATTATTTGGACACTTCAGCATACCACTCACATCATTAGATAGAACAACTAGACAGAAGATCAACAAGGAAACAGAGAACTTAAACATTATGATAGGGAAGCGGGTGTGGCTCAATGGATAGAGCTCCCGTTTACCATATGGGAGGCCCTGGGTTCGCTTCCTGGGACCTCCTTGTGAGGGCAGGCCGGCCGGCCCGCGCGGCGCGGTGGGCTGATGCAGCAGGACCTCACAGCAAGGGGGAGATAAGCAGACACGGAAGAAACGCACACCGAATGGACACAGTAAAACACAAGCAGCAAGGGGGGATAAATAAATAAATCTTTAAAAAATAAATAAATAAATAATATGATAAACGAGCTAGATCTAACAGCCATGTACAGAAAGTTGCATCCAAACTCAGTGAGTTATACATTCTTTTCAAGTGCTCATGGATCTTTCTCCAGGATAGACCACATGTTAGGTCACAAGGCATGTCTCAATAAACATAAAAAGATTGAAATTATACAAAGCACCTTCTCATATCATAATGGAATGAAACTGGAAATCAATAATAGACTGAAAGAGGTAAATTTGCAAATGTGTGGAGGCTGAACAACACACTCGTAAATAATCAGTGGGTCAAAGAAGAAATTCTAAGTGAAATTAGTAAATACATTGAGATGAATGAAATCAAGAACACAGCTTATCAAAACTTAAAGGATACAGTGAAAGCAGTGCTGAGAGGGAAATTTATAGCATTAAACGCCTATATTAAAACAGAAGAAAGAGTGAAAATCAAAGATTTAACCGAACAACTGGAGAAACTAGAAAAAGAAGAGCGAACTATTCCCAAAGCAAGCAAAAAGAACAACATAATAAAGGTTAGTGCAGAAGTAAATGAAATTGAGAACAAAAAAAACAGTACGGGAAATCAACAAAACCAAAATCTGGTTCTTTGAGAAGATCAATAAAATTGACAAACCCTTAGCTAGACTAACAAAGAAAAAAAGAGAGAAGATGCAAATAAAGAAAATTAGAAAAGAAAGGGGGCAAGTTACAACTGACCCCACAGAAATAAAAAGGATCATAGGAGGATATTATGGGAAATTCTATGCCAACAAACTAGACACCTAGATGAAATGGACAAATTCCTAGAAATGCACAAACAACCTACACTGACACTACAAGAAATACAAGAATCTAACAAACCAATCACATTTAAAGAGATTAAATCCGTCATCAAAAATCTCAAACAAAAGAAAAGTCCAGGACCAGATGGCTTCACAGGTGAATTCTACCAAGCATTTTGAGAATAATTAACACTAATCCTGTTTAAACTCTTCGAGAAAATTGAAGAGGAGGGAAAATTACCCAGCACATTTTATGAAGTCAACATCACCCTTATACCAAAGCCAGATAAAGACACTACAAGATAAGAAAATTACAGACCTGTCTTTCAAATGAACATAGATGCAAAAAATCTCAACAGAATACTTGCAAATAGAATCTAACAGCATATCAAAAAACTTATACATCATGACCAAGTGGGATTTATTCCTGGTATGCAAGGGTGGCTCAACATAAGAAAATCATCAGTGTAATACACCACATAACAAATTGAAGGGAGAAAAAACACATGATCGTCTTGATCAAAGCAGAAAAGGTATTCGACAAAATCCAGCATCCTTTCTTGATAAAAATACTTCAAAAAGATAGGCATAGAGGGAAAATTCCTCAATATGATAAAGGACATATATGAAAAACCCGCAGCCAACATTGTACTCAATAGGGAAATGTTGAAAGCTTTCCTTCTATGATTGGGAACAAGACAAGGTTGCCCACTGTCACCATTGTTATTTAACATTGTGCTAGAAGTTCTAGCTACAGCAGTTAGACAAGGGGGAAAAAAAGCGTCCAGTTAGGGAAAGAGGAAGTGAAACTCTGAATATTTGTGGATGACATGATCCTATATTTAGAAAATTCTGAAATATCTATGACAAAGCTATTTGAACTAAAAAACTAGTTCAGCAGAGTGGCAGGATACAAGATCAACACGCGAAAATCAGTAATGTTTTTTTGAACAACATGAGATATTGAACAATATGATGAGGAAATCAGGGGAAAAATTCCACTTACATTAGCAACAAAAAGACTCAAATACCTAGGAGTCAATTAACCGAAGAAGTGCAGTACCTATATGCAGAAAACTGCAAAGCAATGCTAAAAGAAATCAATGAAGACCTAAATTGAACGGAAAGGAATTTCTTGTTCATGGATTGGAAGAATAAATATTGTGAAGATGTCAATCCTACCCAAACTGATTTAGCGATTCAATGCAATATCAATCAAAATTCCAACAGCCTACTTTACAGGAATAGAAAAGGCGATTACCATATTCATTTGGAAGGGAAAATGTACCTGAATAGCCAAAAGCATTCTAAAAAAGAAGAGCAATGTGCAGAGGGAAATTTTCAATTCCTGACCTTGGAACATATTACAAAGCCATATTGTTCAAAACAGCATGGTATTTTCATAAAGATAGACACATCAATCAGTGGAATAGAATTGCGAGTCCAGAAATAAACCCACTGGTTTTTGACAAACCTACCAGAGCCATGTTAATGGGACAAAATCATCTCTTCAACAAATGATTCTGGGAGAACTGGATATCCATAACCAAAAGAATGAAAGAGGACCCCTATCTCACTCCCCATACAAAATCAATTCAAAATGGATGAAAGACCTAAGTATTAAGCCAGGACCATAAAACTACTACAAGAAAGTGTAGGGAAACATCTTAAAGACCTTGTGGTAGGTGTTGGTTTCTTAGACCTTACACCCAAAGCATGTGCAACCAAAGAGGAAAATAGATAAATGGAACTTCCTCAAAATTAAACACTTTCGCACCTCAAAGGACTTTGTCAAAAGGTGAAAATGCAGCTGACTCAATCGGAGAAATTATTTGGGAATCACATATCCAATAAATGTTTAATACCTATAATATATTAAGAGATGGTACAGGTCAACAATAAAAGGACAAATGACCTGACTGAAAAATGGGCAAAAGGGGAGCAGATGTGGCTCAAGCAGTTGAATGCCCACCTCCCACATGGGAGGTCCCGGGTTTGTTTCCCGCTGCCCCCTAAAGAAGACAAATAAACAACAAGCACACAAGGAGCAAACATCAAGCAGAAACAATGAGCAGAAACAATGAGCAAAAACAAGCAAAACAACGAGCAGACAGAGTGAAAAAATGAGCAGAGAGCGCAGGTGCCTCAAGCAGTTGAGCACCCGCCTCCCACACGGGTGGTCCTGCATTCAATTCCTGGTGCCTCCTAAGGAAAAACATATAGCGAGCAGACAACCAGCAAAAACAACGAGCAGATGAGCAAACAGACAAGGGAGCCATCTCAGTGGGGGCAAGAAATGGACAAAAGACTTGCATATACTTTTGTCCAAAGAAGAAATACAAATGGTAAAAAAAAAAAGTACACATGAAAAAATGTTCAACATCACTAGCGATTATGGAAATGCAAATCAAAGCCACAATGAGATAACATTTCACACCTATTAGAAAGACAGAGAGTTACAGGTGTTGGAGAGGATGAGGAGAGATAGGAACATTTACTCACTGTGGGTGGGAAAGTAGTATGGTACAGCTACTATGGAGGACTGTTGGGCAGTTCCCAGGAACTTGAATATAGATTTGACAGGTGACCTGGTAATACCACTACTGAGTATATACCCAGTAGAACTGAGAGCAGCGACATGAACAGACACTGCACACGGATGTTTATAGCGGTGGTATTCACATTTGCCAAAAGTTGGAAACAGTGCAGGTGTCCATCAACCGATGAATGGGTAAACAAAATGTGGTGTATATACATGTATTAGGCAGCCAAAGGGGTGCTGATGCAAAGTACCAAAAATCTGCTGGCTTTTATAAAGGGTATTTATTTGGGGTAAAAGTTTACAGTTACAAGGCCCTTAAGGTTACTTTTCTCATAAAAGTCTGTTGCCACGTATTAAAGCAAAATGGCCGGCCATGTCTGTGAGGGTTCAGTTTTCCTCTTCCCTCTTAAGGCTCTGTGGGCCCA
>JAQZBX010033446.1:0-25391 GCA_029593785.1 Cabassous unicinctus | reverse complement strand
GGAAGCGAACCCGGGGCCTCTCATATGGTAAACGGGTGCTCTATCCATTGCGCCACACCCGCTTCCTGCCATGAGGTTGCTGCATCAGCCCACCGCACCGCTCAGGCCGGCGTGCCCTCACAAGGAGGCCTCGGGACGCGAACCCGGGCCTCCCATATGGTAAACGGGGGCTCTATCCACTGAGCCACACCTGCTTCCCTCTAATGTTTTAATCTTCTCTTTTGTCTGGACCATCTTGCTTTGTAACCTTTTGCTGAAACCTGGGCATCTTGATATTTAATGTGTTATCATCAGAATTTAGACTCTGAGACATCTGTTCCTTAAGCTTCTATCTAGCTATAATTAGATGCCAGGGGGAAAAGGAGAAGGAGAAGGAGAAGGAGGAGGAGGAAGAGGAAGAGGAAGAGGAAGAGGAGGAGGAGGAAGAAGAGGAAGAGGAGGAAGAAGGGGGAGGGGGAGGAAGAAGGGGGAGGGGGAAGGGAGGAGGAGGGAGGGAGGAGGAGAAGAAGGAAAAAAAATAACCCCTTTCCCAGTCATTGCAGATTGACCTGTGTGCTCTCCTTCAGGCCTTATCCATACAATGAGTTTATAGAATAGCTCCAGGCCAAAGCATAGGGGACTCCTTGATCCTTTCTGTGCCGGTGTCATTCATGTCTTGGTCATGTGCATATGGCCCTAGGAAATCCCCCATTTACATGATTCCAAATGTTGCCTCTTCTTTAGGAAACTGTTTCATCATGGTCCCAGGCACTGCACTATATGTCCTTCAGCCAGCAATCCCTTGCCCCAGCTAGCATCACTTGACTTATCTCCCACAGCTTTCTGTGGGAGAATTCTGTGAGCTGCCTTCTATATGCTCGACAAGGTCTGATGTGGTGAGTCTCTCAGTTCCCCACCAGACAGACTGGGCCAGATATACATGCTCTCAGTATGTGCACAAGTGTAACTCTGCTCCCTTTGGAACCAGGATTGGGGATCCACACTAGGACCATGGGTCAGCTCCATGTCAAGCCAATGAGGGAAGAGGGAGGAGCCAACCAGGGCATCATGTGATCCTATCACTTTTAAGTAACCTTTTATTCAGCTCTTGCCCTGTTACTGCAGCCCCTTAACTATCATCTGGAGCTTTGAGAAAGATGTTTCTTCCCATTCTTGCTGATTGTTCAAAGCTTCTTTGGGAGATGGAGCCCTGAAGTCTCTCATCCTACCCTCTTGATCAGGGCAGGGCCCTGAACATAAGTTTTTCAAAAAGTTCATTCATTTATTCCCTCAACAAATATTTATTGTAACTATTAGGAAGCAGGAACATTAATGAAGAAATTTTAATAAAGTTATTTCTCTCTAGGAGTCATAATTGGGGGAGACAGTTCCATTCCACCTTGGGTTCTTTAGAATTGGAGATAGTAGGTTAGTTCCAGGTTGAGCATTCTAGGCGTGGTTGCTAAGATGTGATTATTTCTCAACAAATCCCAGGAGAAATTACCTCTGTGTCATGAATCTGGACATCTTCCTCCTGGTACTGTTTCCCATCAGGTGTGGGTGAGAGAAAGACTGAAACAGGCACTGGAAGAGGATCAAGTCTAGAAAGAAGGTGAGCCTGAACGTGAGAAATGAACTAAGGCAGTGGCCATGCTCTTGCAGGAAAAGTATGAATTCAAGGCACATTTCATAAGTGGAATCCTCTGGCCTGGGAGGGCTGTGGGTGGTAGGTGAGAGAAGGAGTCAAAGATTAGTATTTCCTAGAGATAGGGAATACATTTGGGTGGGGAGAAGATGATAAATTCAATGTGGAATGTATTGAGTTGGATGTGCTGGAAGAAATGGAGGAGTCTAGAATTTAAAAATAAGTGTTTGCAACTCAAATGAGACCTGGAGATAGAGATTTGGTTACCCTACAATTTTTAGACATTCATTATGAACTCTCTTTTTTTTTTAAACAAAGTTTAAAGCTCACCAATTCTCTATATTCCTTCTGAACAAGATGAGGACTTAAAACTCCTTAATCTCCATGCAAATTCACCTTACTCATTTTTACATTGTGTTGTCTAATGTTTTAGTTCCACCATGGTTTTAACTCCCTCAAATTAATTATCATTATATTTTAATATTCAATACTTAATTTTTTTGAGGTACTGGGGCCGGGGATTGAACCCAGGACCTCATATGTGGGAAGCTGGCACTCAACCACTGAGCCACATTGGCTCCCAGTCAATACTTATTTAGATTTACCAAGTTCTCATTGGGTCTTAGCAGGAAACAAGTTACACACTCAAATTAGGATAATTCAAAGAAAGTTTAATAAATAAATAAAATTAATAAAGCTGGTCTTTATAAGGGTTTTGGTAGGATGTAGGAAAACCACAAGAGATAGTGTAATATGCTGGAATTAGAAACAATCAGAGTTTTACCCCTTTAGGTCTGAAAGGATTTGGGGAGGGAATAGTCATGGAAACCTGAAAGGAAAGTTGTGCAAATGCGGCCATCTTGAGAGAAGCAGTGATCTAAGAGGTAAAAACCAGACAAGGATGAGCCTGCAGGGAGGAACCAGGAGAACAAATATTCAAACTTCACCATCCTCCCTTTCTCCAGTATCTTATTAGGAATCCTCATTGGAAAACCTCTTGGAAGCCAGAGGGCAAGGGAGCCTGAGCAACCTCCCCACTTATTTAATAGAGTGGAGAAGGGTAGAGGGAAGACCTGGAAGAACAAAAGAAGATATTCAGCATACCAAGCATTTGACTAATGCTTTTTTTTTTAAGATTTATTTTATTTATTTATCCCCCTGCTTTGTTGTTTGCACTCGCTGTCTGCTCTGTGTCCATTTGCTGTGTGCGCTCTGTGTCTGCTCGTCTTCTCCAGAAGGCACTGGGAACCGAACCTGGGACCTCCCATGGGTAGGCGGGAGCTGAATTGCTTAAACCTCATCTACTTCCCTCGACTAATTCTTAGTACATAATTAATGCATTTTTGTGTCCTACTCCTCCTTTCCAGGTTTATTTCTTGCTGAAGGAAGAAAGTATATTAGTATTTCTTTCAGTGAGGGCTAATAATAATAAGAAATTCCTTTATATATCTGAAAATGTGTTTATTTTGCCCTATTTTTGAATGATACTATAGCTGCATATGCATTTCTAGCACAGCCAGCTATACTATCAGCATTTGGAAGCTATTATTCCATTGTCCACAGACATCGTCTTTAGGCTGTTTGTCTGGTGGTCTTTCCTTTGCAGTTAATCTTTCATTTTCCCCTGAACCTTTTAGAATTTTCTCATTTCCCTTGATATTTTATGTTATCTCAAAGTATTTAGGTATGGATTTGTTTTTTATTCATCTTGTGTAGGGCTTGGTGTGATTTATCAATCTGAGGATTCATGTCTTTAATTCTGGAAAATTCTCAGCCATTATCACTGCATCTGTTAACTCACTCCCATTTACTCTATTCTTTTTTATTTGATTTTCTATTGAACACGTATTGGAGATTTTCTTGCTATCCTCTCTCTCTCTAAATTTCTCTTTTATCTTTTTCATCTCTATATTTATCTGCTATATTTTAGGTCACTTTCTCTATTCTATCTTTCAATTCACTAATTCACTCTTTAGCTGTGTTTGTCTACAATGAAACCTATTTACTGAGTTATTTAATTCAGTGTCTATGTTTTTCTTTTCTGGATATTTATATTGAAAAATATAGCTACTTGTTTCTTTTATATGCAATCCTATAATTGCCTTGTAGTTTCTATCTTTCCTTTAAATTAAAAAAAAATATTGTTAAATAGACACACTTAAGAAAAGTGTATGAAACAAATATGTAGAACTCAATGACTTATGATAAAGCAAATGTCTGTGTCATCACCATCCAGGTAAAAAATAGAACACTGCCAGCACCCCAGAAACCTCTATTATGATCATTCCTAGTCACTGTTCCGTTGCAATAAAACCAATAACCTGACTTTTATAAAATCACTTCCTTGATTTTCTTTAAAGTTTTATTGCCTAAGTTTGTATCTCTAAACACTTAACTTATATTTGCCTATTTGTGTTTTTTTTTTGTTTGTTTGTTTGTTTGTTTTTTGCTTTTTTTAGGAGGTACTGGGGATTAAATACAGGACCTCATACATGGGAAGCATTTGCTCAACCATTGAGCTACATCTGCTCCCCTATTTGCCTGTGATTTTGAACTTTTTATAAATACAGTAATGAAGTATGTATTATTTTGTAGGTGGCTTTTACTCAATTTTATATTTGTTAAATTTATATGTCAATGTGATTATTATTCCTTTATGGGTAATTTGTATTTTATTCTAGTAGCTTCAAATTTTAAATATTTTTTCCTTGATGTTCTTCAGTTTCACTACAGTGTGTCTAAGTATGAATTTATCTTTATATCCTGGTGAGTACACAGGGTGCACTTTCCATCTGAGGATTTTTGTTTTCAATTCTGGGAAATTCTCAGTTATCTTTAGATATTGCCTTCCCTTCATTCTTCTGGACTGACTCTGAATCTCTCCTCCATATCTATTAATTGTGTTTTTATCTTTCTCTGCATTGCATACTGGTGAATTCTTCAGAACTATTTTCTGATTTACTAATTATCTCTTTGTGCCCAAACTTGGATATCTTATTTGTTGAGGTTTAAAAATTTAATGCCACCAGCCTGAAAAGTTATATATTATATGATTCCAACCACATGACTGTGATGATTAAGTTCATGTGTCAACTGGCTAGGCTAACGTGTCCAGCTGATGGGCCTGATTTTTACTGTGAGGTATTTTGTGGATCTAAATCATCAGTTGCTTGCATCTATGGGTGAGTACATCTACAATCAACAATGGGGATTACCTTTAGCAATGGAGACGTCTCATTCAATCAACTTAAGGTCTTAAAGGGAACACTGAGGATTTTATCAGTCAGAAAGAATTTCTATCTCTGTATGTCAGTCAGCTTCTCCTGGGGAGTTCATCAAAACCTTCATTGAACTTCCCAACTTGCAGCCTGCCCTATGGTATCTGGGCTTGTTAATCCCCATGGTCACATGCGCCAATTCCTTTACTAAATCTTGTAGTATTTATATGCACATAAACACACACACACACACACACACACACACATCCTGTTGGTTCTGTTTGTATGGAGAACCCTGACAATACGGATTTTGCTACCAAGAATGGTTCTTGAGAAACAGAGTCTTAAGACTCTGATGATGTCTGATGAGTCTTAAGTCTCATCTTAAGGATGAATTTCTGAGTTGATCCTGGGCTTTTGGGAAGTTTTCTGGCTGTGTACCTACAGAACAGATCTCACTGAAGTTCGATGGGCACTTAAGGCTGAAAAACAAAGCAGGCCACTCCATACAGCAAAACAGTAACAGTTTATTAGGGGCCTTTCAGACTGGGAAGCTGATCCTGGGTGGCTGCAGGATGTTCAGAGTACTGCTCCATGCCACCCAGGGGCTTACAGAAGATTATGTAGAGCAAGAACAAAGAAGGCACAGAGCCAAGTCGGGATTTGCAAGATCATAAACGTGTTTCTTTGAAGTTACTGATATTTAGCAGAAGTAGTTTAGTACAGATAGCTATCGTGCTTTGGAATGTGCACGTGCATTTTATGATGTACTTACAGAGGGTTATTTTTGTCTTATCTAGGAATTTATGGCTTCTCTAGTTTATGGACTCATACTCCATCCCTCAAAAAACCAGCTCTTACTTTCTACATGCTCCTCTTCCTCAAATATCTCTGAGTGGCAATTGAAGGGCACATCTAGAGGCAGAATCCACCACAAGATAAGACACATACTAATACCTACATCTGCTAATGTCAAGACAAAAATTAGTAAAGCAGATCATCAGACCCCAGTCTGTTAGGTTAAAAGTCAATACTGTCCAAGGCATTCCAGTTGGCAACTGTCCACAAACCCAGATGTCGGTCTGGTTATGAGTTACAGCCACTTCAGTTGCCCATTTCAGGAATTCATTTCCTTCTGCTGTAAAGATTAGAAACATTAGCCTAAGGACAAAACGCAAGATGTTTAGTAGGAGCTAACATGGAGAGGTCATGATCGCACAATAATATGCAAGCTACAGGCCCATCTCCTGACAAGCTAGTTCCCAACATTGGTTTCTTCCCCAGGAAAGTGTGCTTTAGCACCCAAGGGTTCGATGACATTAGGTAGAATATTGTATAATGGAGCCTGTGCGTTAAGCCGTAATAGGAATGCGACTTCTGCCCCCAGCTTTTTTAGAGGAGACTGGGACCTTCTACATATAAAAGAGTCAGAGTTATTGCTAATTCCTTTCTCTGTCCCCAAGGAATAAGAATACCTATCCACTTGGGTGGCATTTTCTGCGTAAACCCCACCAAATTTGTTGGGTGCCTTTGGGTATGGCCTGTGGCAATCTCAAGACTAGTCCCTTTTCTTTATAACTGGAGAAATACATAGTTCCAATGTTATGTCTATTCTTATGGTTGATGGAGTGGACAGCAGGGCCCTGAAATGCTCATATGCTGAGGTTTGTCCAGCTGTCAGTGCACTATTTATTAGCCTAATTGGTTCCTGTAAATGAGGTACTCACCCATGCAATGAGTGATGTTTTAGTTTGCCAAAGGGCTGCTGATACAAAATAGCAGAAATGGGTTGGCCTTTATAAAGTTTATTTATTTGGGGTAAAAGCTTACAGTACCAAGGCTGTGAAAATATCAAACTGTGGCTCCATCAGAGATGCTTTCTCACCAAAGCCAGCTACTGTTGATCCTGGCATGTTGCCACATGGTGAAGAAGATGGCTGCGGGTCTCTGCCGAAGTTTCAGACTTCCCCTCCCGGCTCAACTTGACCTCTTTTTTTTTTTTTAAGATTTATGTTATTTATTTATTTCTCACTCTCCCATTGTTGTTGTTGTTTTTAAAAGATTGATTGATTGATTTCTCCCCCTCCCCCCTCATTGTTTTGCACCTGCTGTCTGCGGTCTGTGTGTTCTTCTGGGTCTGCTTGTTTTCTCTTTAGGTGGCACCAGGAAAGGATCCTGGGACCTTCCGGAGTGGAGAGAGGTGCTGAATTTTTTGCGCCACCTCAGCTCCCTGGTCTACCGTGTCTCCTATTGTCTCTCTTCTGTGTCTCTTTTTGTTGTATCATCTTGCTGCGCCAGCTGTCCGTGCGAGCCAGCACTCTGCATGGGCCAGCTTGCCACTTGGGCCAGCTCGCCGCGCGGGCCAACTTTTCACCAGGAGACCCCGGGAATTGAACCCTGGAACTCCTATATGGTAGACGGCACCCCAGTCACTTGAGCCATATCTGTTCCCGCCGCCCCCCCATCCGGCCCCGTTGTTTGCCCTCACTGTCTGCTCTCTGCTCATCTTCTTTTTAGGAGGCACTGGGAACTGAACCTGTGACCTCCCCTGTGGAAGGGAGGCACCCAATCACTTGAGCCACCTTCACTCCCTCAGCCTTACCTCTTGAGCTGCTCTTTGGGCCCAGCCACTTGGGGGCTTCCTGCTTAAGCGATCCTCTCTCTTACAAGGCAGGACCAAACATGGCAACTTCCTGTTCTTGTGTCTGTCTGTCACTCTCTGTTTGTCCATTTATATCAGACCAAGGAAGAGGGTGGAGACTTAACCTGAGTCACACCTCACTGACATTGTCCAATCAAAAGCCCTAAATCTATTTTTTCAAGTAATCTAATCAAAGGACCCGCAACTGAATTTAATGCAATCAAAGGGTACCACACCCAGAAGAATAGATATCTTTCCATAGGGCTTTACCCTATACGTCCTTACCAGCTATAGTCCTGTTCCTCCTGTTGCCACTCTCCCATCCAGAGAGTCAGACCATGATACACCGCCCAACTGTTAGTGCATATGGAGACTGGCATAGGATCATGGACCACCCAGATGGCTCATAGCTCAGCCCACTGACTGACTTTCTCTTTTGTAGTTATTTGAACTGCTATTGCACGCCATCAGGGGAGGGGGGTTGTCCTCTGCAGGAACCATCAGTCTACCAGGGATCTTCTGATGGGGCTCCTAACCTCTCTATTATTGATACTACTTTCTCTATTGCTGGCATGGTCAGTGTAGGAGATTTTGGATTCTCTAAGTACGTAACTGGCCCCAATAATTTTTGTAACTCTTCAGATAGTGGGCTAGTATGGAGAAAATGCCATTGTTGCAAATAAAGCATGCTATTTTTGTAGTGTGCTAGCCTGTGCACAAGCACATTTAGGCCAAATACAAATGTCTTTGACCTGTCCACTTATTGCCAATGACATTCGCACAGTTATTGGCAAGGTCATTGTTACAGACCCAGCTTGCATAAGTCAAGATATACTGCTAACAGTTGTTTTTCAATAGGACTGTATCATTATTCTCTTCCTTTGCATAGCTGGGACCAGAATTCAAGTGGTACTTGCTTCCCATTTTGTTTTTGCCACAGCCCCCAAATGAACCCTTCTGGGTAACTGGCAACATTCAATTCATAATCCTGCCCTGCTATTAAAGCACCTAGAGATTGGATCTGTTTTACAGATTGTTTGTTTATTTATTTAAAACAAACTTTAGATTACATAAATGTTACATAAAAAATATAAGGGATTCCCATATGCCCCCCTCCCTCCCCTTCCCACACTTTCCCACATTAACAACATCCTTCATTAGTGTGGTACATTTGTTACAATTAATGAACATGTATTGGAGCATTGTCACTAAGTGTGGATTATAGTTTATATTATAGTTTTCATTCTGTCCTGTGCAATTTTGTAAGTTATGACAAAAATATATAATGGCCTGTATCCGTCATTGCAGTGTCATGCAGGACAATTCCAATGTCCCGAAAATGTACCCATATTACACCTATTTTTCCCTCTCCCTCCCCTCAGAACCTCCAGTGGCCACTGCCTACACATCAGTGGTAAAAGTTCTTCCATTGCTGGAATAACAATAAGTCTATAGTAGAATAGGTCTACTTTAGTCCATCATTCATTCCCCAATCTTGAGGATTTTGGGATGGTAATGCCCACTCTGCCTTTAATTGAGAGGGGCTTAGATTCCATGGGGCAGATGGATGGAACTATCTTGCTTGCAGTTGCAGACTCTCTCTGTTCCTAAGGATGGGTGTTGTCCATCATCATCTTGTTAGTTGTCCTGGGTGAGTCCAATGAACTAGAGAGTTGGTGTGGCAACTCTGCTGAGATTACAGATATTTTTGTTTGTTGGAACACTTGTTCAATCTCAGTGTCCCAATTCCACTTGCCACCCCCCGCCCCCTTTTATCAATCTATATAATGGTCAAAATATTTGAGCTGAATGGGGTATAAAGGGTCTCCAGTAATTTAATAAGCCTATAAAGGTGCAGTTCCTTTACAGTGTCGGCAGTTGGACACATTTGTATTTTATCTATGATGCTTCTAGAGGGACCATTGTCTTACCCTTAGGAATTTTACAGACTGTTCGGGCCCCTGCATCTTGGCATCATTGATGGCTCATCCTCAGTTCATTAAAAGGCACTGTAATGGCGGGGTCGCTGTTTCTAGAGATATACCATCAAAAGTAAGCATAATATCAACAATATAATGAAATGCAGTGACATATGGTGGCTTTTCCCATCTTGCTAGATCAGCTGCCACCATTCTGTGACAGATGGTGGTGCTACGTAGGTACCCTTGTGGCAAAACCTGGAAAGTCCACTGCCACCTTCCCCTTGTAAGTGCAAATTGAGCTTGGCGATCTTCAGCTAGTGGGATAGGGAGAAAAGCATTAGCTAAGTCTAATACGCAATGGAACTCTCCTAACTGGGCCAATACATTATTGCAAAGAATGGCAATATTTGGCACTGTGGCATCAACAGGAGGAACAACCTTATTTGACTCTCGATAATCACCTGTCATTCTCCAACTACCATCAAGTTTTTTCACCGGCCGTCCAGCACTATTAAACGGGCTCTGTGCTGGTCGTATGGTCCTCTCTCTGGCCAGTTCTTGTAATGTTGCACTGATTTCAGTGTGTCTACCTGGGAGGCCATATTGTTTGGTATGGGTGACTCTCCTGGGTGGGGGCAGGTACCCTGGGGACGAACAAGCAGCACTCTGTAATTGATTTCACTGTGCGGATGTGAAATTCACCAGTGATGGTGCTAAGGTCCAGGTCTTGTAACACATCCACCCCTAAAATATATTCGGGAATGGAAGAAATACATAAAATATACTTTGGGGGTGTGGAATGAGGCGCCCGATTTGCAATGTTAGGTTAGTTTGCGCTACTCGTATGGCTTTTCCTCCATACTCATCTATCACCTTTAGAATTTTTTTTTTAATTTCCAAGAGTGAAGGATTTCATATTCTTTTTATTTATTTGTAAAGATGTATTTATTTATCCCCCCTCCCCTTTTGTTTTGCACTCACTGTCTGCTCTCTGTGTGTTCTTCTGTGTCTGCTTATCTTCTCTTTAGGTGGCACTGGGAACTGATCCTGGGACCTTCCGGAGTGGAGAGAGGTGCTCAATCTCTTGTGCCACCTCAGCTCCCTGGTCTGCTGCGTCTCTTATTGTCTCTCTTCTGTGTCTCTTTTTGTTGCGTCATCTTGCTGTGCCAGCTCTCCGTGTGAGCCAGCACTCCTGTGCAGGCCAGCACTCCGTGTGGGCCAGCTCACCATGCAGGCCAGCTTGCCTTTCACCAGGTGGCCCTGGGAATCGAACCCTGGACCTCCTATATCGTAGACAGGAGCCCAATCACTTGAGCCACATCTGGTGCCCCATCTATCACCTTTAGGGGCCATTAAATCTCTGGAGGTTTCCATAGATGAGTATGTACTCTGCTCCAGTATCGATAAGGGCTACAACATGTAAATGGCCTACCTAGCTCTACCTGAGGCCCCTCCGATCATCTGCTGTCACCCATATTTGCTGGCGACTGTGACCCCACTCCTAGTCTTCAGGGGTAAGGACTATCCATCTCCTTGTACCAAACTTACTGTGCGAGTGATAACTGATGGCACAGATTTAGACCTAGGCTGATGTTTTCATTCCTCAGGCAGCTTTTGCCAGAGTCCTGCTACTATAGCATTAGATTGTATATCTATTTTTTCTATTGGGATGCCTGTGGCAATTAAATCAGCCCACAATTGTGTACAGATTACATGTACAGGTGCCCTCTGCCTCTTTCCTTGTGAGGTCTCTTTGGCTAATTTCCTTACCCCTTTTGACCATATTCTTTCCGTCTCACCCAAGTCTGCTATTGCCCGTGCCACCTGGTGAACAGCCTGGCTGACTAGTAGCTACTAGTGTCGTATACTATGCTGGAGGCACGGTTTGGAGGATTCCATCCTTCATACCAGCCGTGAATAGTTCAGCATCAGGTCTACAAAAGTGTTCAGCATTTACTGCGTGCTTCATTCCTAGTTCTCTGTCTACACCCTGCAATCCTTCCGTAGATGACCATCTGCCTACTGTGGACGGCATAGCCCCCTCTTTAGGCCAGGCCAATTTTGCAGCTGAAATGCCCCACACTCATGAATTTTGAATGCTGTCTGGACGGCCTGATAAAGATACTGACAGAGAGGGATGTGTAGCTATGTTAGCCATTTTTGCCATTTCCACCCCTGAAAGCATAAGACCGTCCCCTCCTACACCCCATAATCTTAGCAATAAAGTGGTTGTGCTCTCTCGGCCCTTTTGTGTGAAAGTTTCTGTTAATTCTACTAGTTCTGTGGGGGTAACCTCCTGGATTAGTGTTTGCTTCTGAGCTGGAGTCTCTTCCTGAGGGTCATCAGGATCCCACTTTGCTTTTATTTTTTTTCCCCTTATTGTAGAAGTTGTAGGTTTTTTCGAACAATCATGTATGAAATACAGGATTCCCTTACACCACCTTACCACCAAAACCTTGCACTGGTGTGGAATATTTGTTACAAGTGATAACACATCTTTATAATTGTACTATTAATTAAAGTCCATGGTTTAACTTAGGGTTCACTGTGTAGTGTAGTTCCATGGATTTTAAAAAAAAGCTTCGTTCTTTTACCATATATATAAGCTAACATTTCCCCTTTTAATCATAAACAGATATATAATTCAGTGCTGTTAATTGCGTTTACAACGTTGTGCTACCATCACCACCATCCTTTACCAAAACATTTCCATCATTCCAAATAGGAACCCTGTACATTTTTATTTTTATTTTTTTTTATTTTAAAAATTTTTTTTATTTGTAAAATGATATATAAATACATATGCATATATGTGCATTTGTTTACATAGATGTTATTTGTTATATATATATATACATTTTATAAAGGTGCCTAGATTACCCACCCCCTGTACATTTTAATCCTTAACTTCCCATTCCCTATCCCCACCCCATCCCCTGGCAACCTATATTCTAGATTCTGACTCTATGAGTTTGCTATTTCTAATTGTTTCAACTCTGAGATCATACACTATTTGTCCTTTTGTGTCTGACTTATTTCACTCAACACGATGTCTTCAAGGCTCATCCATGTTGTTGCGTGTATCAGGACTTCATTCCTTTTTATGGTTGAATAGTATTCCATTGTATGTATACCACATTTTATTTATCCATTCATTGGTTGATGGATACTTTGGTTGCTTCCATTTTGGCAGTTGTGGAAAATGCCACTATGTACATTGGTGTGCAAGTAACATTTTGTGTCCCTGATTTCAATTCTTTTGGGTATATACTTAGTGGTGGGATTGCTGGGTCAAATGGTAGTTCTATACTTAGCTTTCTGAGGAACCACCAAAATGTCTTCCACAGCGGCTGCACCATTTTACATTGCCACCAGCAATGAATGAGTGTCTCTATTTCTCTGCATTCTCTCCAACACTTATTTTCCTTTTTTTTTTCAAAAGTAGCCATTCTAATAGGTATGAAGTGGTATTTCACTATGGTTTTTTTTTTTTTAAAGATTTATTTATTTATTTATTTATTTATCCCCCCCTTGCTGCTTGTGTTTGCTGTGTCCATTTGCTTTGTGTTTTTTCTGTGTCTGCTTATCTCCCCCTTGCTGTGAGGTCTTGCTGCATCAGCCCACCGCGCCGCACCGGCCTGCCTGACTTCACAAGGAGGCCCCGGGAAGCGAACCTGGGGCCTCCCATATGGCAAACGGGAGCTCTATCGATTGAGCCACACCTGCTTCCCTATTTTATCTTTTTTGCTTGTGCTTTGGGTGTAAAATCTAAGAAACCATTGCCTTACACAAAGTCCTGAAGATGCTTCTCTATGATTTCTTCTAGGAATTTGATAGTTCTAGCTCTTATATTTAAGTCTTTGATCCATTTTGAGTTGACTTTTGTATATAGTGTGAATTAGGGGTCTTTTTTTTTTCTTTCTTCAAATGGAGATCCAGTTTTCCCAGCACCATTTGTTGAAGAGACTATTCTTTCCCAATTGAATGGTCTTTGCCACCTTGTCAAAAATCAGTTGGCCATAAATGTGAGGGTTGATTTAGGAGCTCTCAATTCAAATCCATTGGCCTGTATGTCTGTTCTTGTGCCAGTACCATGCTGTTTTGATTACTGTGGCTTTGTAATAATTTTTTTTTTAAGATTTATTTATTTATTTTACTTTTATCTATTTTGCACTGCCCCCCCCCCCATTTTTAATTTTGTGTCCATTCGCTGGACAATTCTCTGTGTCTGTTTCCTGCCCTCTTTTCTCATCCTTCTTCTCCTGTCTTCACTGGGATTTGATCCTGGGAATCTCCGATGTGGGAGGGAGGCATTCTGCCAATTGTGCTACCTCATTTCCTGTTTTTTTCAACACGTCTCATCTTGGCTCTCCTGTTACATCCTCATCTTGTTGAGTGGCTCGGCGGGGCCTGGGGACTCGCCCACTTGAGGGGCCTGATGGCATGTCCATGCACGGGGCCTGGTGGCCTGCACACCTTCTATATTTTTTCTTTTATTTTACCGGGAGGTCCCGGAGATTGAACCCAGGTCCCTCCATGTGGGAGATGGACGCCCAACCATTTGAGCCACATCTGCCGCCCTGTAATTAGTTTTAAGATTGGGAAGTATGAGTCCTTCAACTTCATTATTTTTAAAGATTGCTTTAGTTATTTGGGGCCTCTTATCCTTCCATATAAGTTTGATTATTGGCTTTTCCATTTCTGCAAAGAAGGTTGTTGGGATTTTTATTGGGACTGCATTGAATCTATAAATTGCTTTGGGCAGTATTGACATCTTAATGATAGTCTTCCAATCCATGAACATGGAATGTCTTTCCATTTATTTAGGTCTTCTTTGATTTCTTTTAGCTGTGTTTTGTAGTTTTCTGTATACAAGTCCTTCACATCTTTGGTTATCTTTATTCCCAGATATTTGGTTATTTTAGTTGCTATTGTGAATGGATTTAAAAAAAAATATTCTTCCAATTGTTCATTGCTTATATATAGAAACAGTACTGAATTTTGGATGTTGATCTTTTACCCCACCACTTTGCTGAATTCATTTATTAGCTCTAGGAGATTTGTTGTGGATTTTCAGGATTTCCTGTATATAGGATCATATCATCAGCAAATAGGGGACGTTTTTACCTCTTCCTTTCCAACCTGGATGCCTTTTATTTCTTTTTCTTGTCTAATTGCTCTGGCAAGAACTTCCAGTACAATGCTCCATAACAGTGGTGACAGTGGCATCCTTGTCTTGTTCCTCAACTTAGAGGGAAAGTTTTCAGTCTTTCACCATTAAGTAGGGTGTTACCTGTAGGTTTTTCATATATGCCTTTTATCATATTGAGAAAGTTTTCTTCTATTCCTAGTGTTCTAAGTGATTTTGTCATGAAGGGGATTTTGTCCAATGCCTTTTTCTCAGGGCTATATCAAGTCTCTAGCCCTATGTCATAATCTAGTCCACAGGGACCTTTTCAACTTTCCCTTCCACAAGACATCACATGGGTCTAATATATTATTATTATTTTAAAGATTTATTTATTTATTTCTCCTCCCTCCTTGTTGTTTTGCCCTTGTCTGCTCTCTGTGTGCTCTTCTGTGTCTGCTTGTCTTCTCTTTAAGCGGCACTGGGAACTGATCCTGGGACCTTCCAGAGTGGAGAGAGGCTCTCAATCTCTTGTACCACCTCAGCTCCCGGTCTGCTGCATCTCTTATTGTCTCTCCTCTGTGTCTCTTTTTGTGGCGTCATCTTGCTGCACCAGCTCTCTGTGTAGGCCAGCACTCCTGTGTGGGCCAGCACTCCTGCATGGGCCAGAACTTCATGTGGGCCAGCTCTCCATGTGGGCCAGCACTCCACATTGGCCAGCTCTCCACATGGGTCAGCTCTCCGCTTGGACTAGCTCGCTATGTAGGCCAGCTCGCCTTTTACCAGGAGGCCCCGGGAATCGAACCCTGGACCTCCTATATGGTAGATGGGAGTCCAATCACTTTAGCCACATCCACTTCCCATATTACAGTCTTTGCAAGACTGTTTTATAAAATTAATCTCCTCTGGAGTGATTTCATGTTCAAATTATTGATTTTGATGGCTTTCATTGCATTAGATTTCTATTTGTCTTAGGGAATTTGGATCATTTTAAGTGAGTTCTCTCTGTTTCTCCCTCTTTTCTTCTGTGCATACTGTTCCTTTTTGATTGTTTTGTGATTGTCTCACCCACACACCCTGTATTAGTCAGTCAAATGGGTGCTGATGCAAAACACCAGGAATCTGTTGGCTTTTATAAAGGGTATTTATTTGGGGTAGAAGCTTACAGTTACCAGGCCATAAAGTATAAGTTCCTTCCCTCACCAAAGTCTATTGCCATGTGTTGGAGCAAGATGGCTGCCAACGCCTGTGAAGGTTCAGGCTTCCTGGGTTCCTCTCTTCCTGGGGCTTGCTTTTCTCCGGGCTCAGCTCCTCTGCTAGCTCCACAAGGCTAGCTGTATACTATCAGGCAAACAGCTTGTTTCTCTTCCCAGGGCCTTTTCTCTTTCCTCACAACCAAGCTCCTCTATGTGCTTACTTCCCAGGACTCCAGCGGAAAAACTCCAATCTCCCTTCTCTGCAGTGCAGTTTCTTACTGACGTGGCCCGATCAAAACTTTTTAATCATTATTTAATCAAGTAAAAGTAAAACCTCTGAATCCAATACATTCTAATACGCCCAGAGGAAAAGACCAGTTTACAAACATAATCCAGTATTTCTTTTTGGAATTCATCAGTAATATCAAACTGCTACATACCCCCTGCCCCTGATCTAATATCCAGCACCTGTTCTTAAAATGGCAGTGAAAGGCTCTTTTCCAGAAGATCCACTCAGAGTGCCAGCAGTTCCTAATTGAGGATAACAATAATAATCATCAATATTTATTGATGTCTTACTATATCCCAGGCACTGTTCTATCTATATTATTTCATACAATACAATAATTCGATGAGGTAGATGCTATTATTATTATTTAAAAAATGAGTAAAGTGAGGCATGGAGAGGTTAATGTTTTTAGTGAAGGCAAACCAGAATACTTAAAAAATAAATAACCCTGGCTGTTAATAGGTAAACTGAGCCCAGAATAAATCAAATTACTTTTTTCCCCCCATCACTATTAATGAAGACTATGGTTATATATGGCTGGAATATCAGTTCATAGTTAAAGTAATCAATTTTTCACTGGCACCCCACTGCCGCCGCAATTCTCTACCACCCATAGAAGGCACTTCAGGATCTCAGGGGAAATGATATGCCCCAAAGGGCAGTCTGAAGGCCTCAAAGTTGATACCTAATAGCACATATCTCAACTCTTGACTCTCATGTTAATTTTCATTATACTTATTTTATAAGTGAAGAAAGAGAGGCTCCAGGAATTTAAAAAGCAAGATATTATAAAATAAAAACAGACAGAATGAAACAAGAATTAACAGAGATGAAAAATAGCCTAGTAGAAATCTTGGAAATTATACACATGCATTAATGTATTATTATTGTTATTTTTGCAAAACTCAGGCAAGTGAATTGCCTAAGGACATATTGCTAGTGAGGGACAGTCAGAGTCAGGAACCAAACCAAACTCATGTCTTCTTTTTTTTTGAGATACCAGGACCTCATATGTGGGAGGCTGGTGCTCAACCACTGAGCCACATTGGCTCCCCTGAGTTGGCTCCCTTGTCAGTTTGCTTGTTGTTTTACTCATTGTTTGCTTGTTTTTTGGCTTGTTGTTTGTTTTCTTTAGGAGGTATTGGGAACCGAAACTGGGACCTCCCGTTTGGGAGGTAGGCACTCAACTGCTTGAGCCTCATCTGCTCCCCTCTTCTGATTCTTCAACATCGTTCTTTGCATGTTTTCATCACACCACGATTGCCATCTCTTAGGAAATACCCACCTCCAGCAGGAGAGAAACAGCTCTGTCCTCCCCCCTTTACTTTTTACAGAGACCTTTACAGTTATGGTAGTCTCTTCAGAGACCTCTGAAGGACCCTTGGAATGGGAGATCTTGGAAAGAAGCATCAAGAAATTTATAGAGTTATTCCAGGGTGCTGGTTCTATGAAGACATCTCAGTCAACAATTAAGGTAACTGGGTGACACATAGCTACTGTGCCAGGAGAATGGGAGGAATGGGAGGAATTTCCAGAGTCCACAGGCCACTCCCTGGGCCAAGGACTGGACGCCAACCCCAGCCTGACCTGTATCCTCTGCATTCTCCTGCCCTGGTCCAACTTTAATCCCCTCCCTAGATTCACTCCTCCTCTTTCTTTCTCTACCAGAGACATCATTCTTAGTAGTTCCATCCCTCAACCTTCCTGTCTTCTTGGTCCCCTCTCTCCTATAGCTATCAATGAATCTGGTCTTACATAACCTCAAGTTGCTGGAAGTCAGAATTGTAAATCAGAAGATGACAACTCCATTATGCCAGAAGATGACAGACCTCATCTTCAACTTCCTGACGACCGTGGTGAGGAGCCCATACCTCTGGGATGGAGGCTGCAGGGAAAGAAAGGGTCGCAGGTCTGAGCCCAGGAATTCCCTTTTGGTGAATGATGACCCTTGAAAACTATATGGGGCCTGGGATATGAATACTTCATGTTTCTAAATGGTTTTCTAGAGTCTGTATCTCATATCCAAACATGTCTCAAGAGCTGTGACCTAGACTGAAGGGAAGATTCAGGAATGGAATGAAGGGTTAGGCAGGAGAGGTTAGATGAGAAAAGGGAAAGGATTTGGGGCTCAAACCCTGGTCCTCAGACTGTGTCCTAAACCTTCTCCTGGGATGCCTTCGGCAGTCAGTTTTGATACTGCAACTCAGTTAATCATATCAATCTATTGTACTAACCTGTTTAAATCTACCCACTTGTCTGTTCACCCACCTTTAGACTGAAAATTCACTACATCTACCCATCTATCCACATATTTTTGTGCTTTCTTTCTTTCCTGCCATGCTCTTGGTTACTTACCTTTGAGTTATCTGTTTTAGTTTGCTAAGCTGCCAGAATGCAATATACCATAATGGTTTGGTTCCTACAATGGGGATTTATTAGCTTACAAACTTACAGTTCTGAGGCCATGAAAATGTCCAAATCAAGGCTTTGTCAAGGCAATGCCTTCTTCCTGAAGACCAGTTGCTGGCAATCCTGGACCCTTCTCTAACATGGCAAAGCACATGGTGGCGTCTGCTGGTTTCTCTCTTCTCTTCCAGGTTTTGTTGCTTTCAGCTTCTGGTTTTCCCTGGCTTTCTCTCTGCTTCTGTGGGTTTCTCATTCTCTCCCCACACCCTCATATTCATCCAGTTTAATAAATAACTCCAGTAAAAGGATTAAGACCCACTCTGGGTCATGCCCTTCTGAAGTCATCTAATCAAAAGATCCCATCTACAATGGGTTCACACCCAGAGGAATGATTAGTTCTAAGGACATGATTTTCTGGGGTTCATAAAAGCCTCAAACTACCAAAATATCATTCTTCCAGTTTACCTACTTTCTCTTGGCACACCCATCTTCTGACCTAGATCAGGGTCTTTCTCAGGTTGCCTCCACAATCTGCCCACCTTCCTGATGGCTCACTTGCTCCTGTAAGGGAAACTCTGTGCTCTGGTAATGCCAGCCCTCCCATCCCAACACATGAGCCAGAGACCAAAAACATGTCCCCTCCTGTCTCCTCCTCATGTCCATGCAGGAAGAGCTTGCTCTCCATCTGTGGGAAGTTGTGTGTTGAATAGGGTGGGAGGCTGAGGAAGGTGAGTTCCTACCATCTAGAAAGAATCACTTATTCACCAAAGCTCATTCTCAGGGTTAGCTTTGGAACAGAGTTTGTTTTTCTCTTTCCAGAAGCCAGAGGGAGAACTCGAGGAGGCGTGTACCATGGTTCTAATGGCTCTGGGGTCCCACAATGCAGGAATGGTCATCATGAAGTTGTGGGACCGAATGCATCAAGACACCCTGCCCCCAAGGAGCCTCCTGGTGGCAGTGGGGAAACTCAGCCTCTACCAGGGTATGGGGCCCTGTAGTGGGAGTTAGTCTGAGAAGAGGACAGGGGCACTGAAGGGTGGGGTGTGGCCTGCTGTGTGGACCCCAGATCAGGGATTCTTAACCAGGGGTCTGTGGAAAAATTTCAGGGGGTCTGTGAGCTTGAATTGAAAAAAAAAATCAACTTATTATCTTTAGTGTCTCTGACTTCTAACTGAAACCTAGCATTTCCTTCACTTATGAATGTGTGCAATATATTACAGCGGTATTTATTTCATATCACATCACAGTTGTTGCATATCTCGAAAAATCGCTTACGCTCATCCATACTTCGAAATTACAGTAGTTGTTAGACCTGACGCTAGTTGAGTGTCATAAAGCGATCTGCTACATTCTGAGAAGGGATCCGTGGCTTTCACCTGACTGGCAAAGGGGTCTGTGGAACAAAAAAGGTTAAGAACCCCTGCTCTAGACTGCCTTCACCCTTCTGACCCTTCTCTCTGGACAGCCCGTGGTGTCAGTCATGGGTATGGGGGACAGACCAAGATGCCTCTGGGGCTGACAGGAATTCAGGAGGGAGTTCCTGGAGACCAGGAAGGGCACGGTCAGAAATACATTAGGGCAGGGGAGGCTGTGAGGCTGGGCGAAGACCTAGGAAGGCAGATGGAGGGAGAGGGCCGACTGGAAAGCCCTCGTTCAGCTGCAGTGGGGCGGGACAGAGGAGGAGGTGGGGCGTGCTTTGCTTCGGGAAGGGTCATGGCCTAGCAGGTTGAGGCAGAGAATCTCCATACGTCCCCTCTCCATGGTTACTGCTGACAGCAGTGGCTTCCTTCCTTGCTCCCCTCCCCTCCCTCAATCATGAAGGAAAAAAATAATCCAGTCTGGGGCAAATGACAATACCTGTCCTTTGTTTATCACTTGGAGCTGGGGCCAAAGAGAGGAAGGGGCAGTCAGGGGGCCTCTGGAGGGTGGGTTGGGCCGCCCAGCAGGCTCAGCGTCAGAAGCAGGAACCTGGTCTGATCTGAGCCAACATTCTCTCATGGACTCCAGACAGCTCAGCTCTCCTCAGGGCCTGTGTGCACGTAGGCTCTGACAATACCTTGCATCTGTCTGCCTTGCTCACATCCACGATTGCTGTTTTATCTTGCCGGCAGCCCTGTGAGGTAGCCAAAAGCAGACCCGAAGTCCTGTTTAACAGTTGAGGACACTGAAGCCCAGATGAATTAAGTAACTTGCTCCAGGTTGCCCAGCCTCTTTTGGGCAGAGCTAGGATTGGAGCCCAGGCCTCCTAGCCCCACATCAATAGGGCTTTCTGCACTCTGGCTGGCAGGTCCTCCACCCTGAGATAGGGATGTCTTCCTTGCCCTCTCCTTCCCAGGGATGGCCACCTACGTTGGCGTCACCTGGGAATATGTCCTGCGTCTTCTGAGGAAGGCCCAGGAGGAGGATGACAGGCTGGCGCTATGTCACGGTGAGGGTCAGGAGGGTCTGGAGGGTCTGATGGCGGAGGGGTGGGCAGGGAAGGGACAGGTAAAGGCCAGGTCCCTCTGAGTGTAGATCCCAGAGGACTGGGGAAAGGATAGGAGATGGCTGGGAGCAGGGCAGGGTATGAGCAGATACCCCATTCTTAAGGAGGGTGCTCATGACCTCAGCCTCCTTCCCTGCCCTGCTGGGTAGACCAGGTGCAGCCAGAAGGAAAGATGGTTGGGGAGATGGTAGTGGTGAACAGACCCCAGAGATCTTTCGAGGGCCAGGATGGGAAGACTGTGCCCCGCGCACATGTCTCCCTCTGGGGGAGGGAACGGTGATGGGCAGCTTCAACTCCCTGCCCACCTCATAGTGCTCAGAGGATTGGCCACCAGTGCCCGGAAGCACCTGGATCTGGGCACGAAGGATGAAGAGAAGATGGACATCACACCAGAGTTACTGTCCATCAAGGCATACCAGACCCTCCGGGTTCTCTACAACCGCTGGTCCCTGAAGAGCAAGAGCAAGGTGGGAGTGGGAGAGCGCCGGGGCTGTGTGGACAAGCTGGAGTGAGGCTGAGCCAACGGTGGGGTACGGCAGCGTCTGCCCACCTGTCGGCTGAAGGCTGACTTACCAGGCCCTTCCGGGCGGGCAAGGCAAGCCTACTCGGCCTCCTCCTGCCATTGCCCAGTTAAGGGTATGATCTGAAAACACTTCCCTGTCCGTTCACTTATTCATTAACCATGCAACGATACGGTTTACCTTTGCCGAGTACCTTCTATTTGCCAGGCAACGTGCTAGGACCTGGGAATGCAAAGATGAAGGAGGCAAAGCTCTCTGCGGGCTGGCCCTGCCTTCACGCCTGAGCTGAGGAAGGCTGGTTGTGTCTCCCGGGCCAGGTGACAGAGCAAGCTCTGGTTCTCATTGGCCACCTGTTCTTCCTCATGCCTCCACCCAAACTCAAGAACCAAGTGAACTGGCTAACCCGATGGTTGATGACTTTGATGGCTGCAAAACTGAACTCTTTCTACATTTCCCAGGTGACTAGGGGTGGGGTGAGAAAGCAATTTAAGTTAAATGCAGGCCATATTTAGTGAGTGATTAATGCAGAGGCTGGTCAAGCAGTGCCCACAGCCACATGCAGTCCGATGGCAGTTTTTCATAAATTAGGTTTAATTAGAACACAGTCCCACCCATTCTACCTATGTCTATGGCTGCTTTTGAGCTACACGGGCAGAGTTGAACAGTTGCTACAGAGACTATTTCCTGACTGGCCCTTTACAGAGAAAGTTTGCTGACCCCTGAGTTAATGTATCCCACATTTGCTGAGTACCTACTGTATGCTCAGCTAGGGAAATGGAGATGAATAAGCCATTGTACTCATCTTGGAGCTGTGCTCTCTCTGCGAGAGCAGAGGCATCTAGAAGGACAATTCAGTGTGATATGTGCTACCATTAAAGATGCCTTATAAGCAAAGGCTGTAGAGAAGGCTGTTGGAGAGGAGAGGAAGAAGTGGTTAGTTCCACCTGCAGGAGTTTAAGGAAGGCTTCTCAGAGGAGACGCCATTTGAGCTGGGCCTTGAAGAATGAGTGGCAGACAAAATTGGGGAAGGGATCCAAGGCAGGGAAAAGAGTGTGAGCACAGAGGCCCTTTCCTCTCAGAGCCCAGGAGTTGCGGCAGCCTTTTGGGTAGATGAGAAGGTGCTTCTGCCACGGAGGGAGCTCAGGGGCAGAGAGAAGTCCTTCCCATCCCTGGAAGAGCTCCTGAACAGGGCATCCTCTGCCCCACACAAGGACTGTGTTTTACAACGTGGAAGTTCTGAAGAGCCCAGGTTGTGTGGGCCTTTAGGGAAACCTTGAATCCAGTGGTTCTCCACCTGTTTGTGACTCCCACCCCTCTATGGTCAGGGTGCAAGGCTCATTTAGGCAGAACTGCACACACAATTCCGGGCAGTCACAGAACCTCTGAAGCTCTGCCCTGGTCCCCAGATTCAGAGCTCCCGCTTTAAGCTGCTGTAATTTATGCCTTGTGAGAAAGGGGGATCCAGGAACCAGGTTTAGGCAGAATGGTGCAGAGGGCGGTAGTGTTGAGGAGCCAGCAGGCGTTCCTGAGGAAAGAAAAGGAGCAGCCTGATGGGCCAGTGTGACCCAGAAGGCATTTGGGTGAGCTTTTCCAGCTGCCTAGAGGTCCTGGGCTGGCCAGGAAGGACCTGCCCCCTTTGCAAAAGGGGCACTATGTCTGAGAAGGAGTTTCTGGAAGGTTCTCCATAGGCGATGCCCTGTTTTTTAGATGGACAAGTAATCAAAGTTTCTTAACAACTGCAAGTAGACTGTGGGGAGACATATATCAAAGAACAGTTATGAATCCTCTGAGATAACTGGACAGTTTCCGAGAGAAGAATGACACTCAAACAGTAATGAACACTCACTCAAGTGCACTTATAGCCAGAACTGTCATACTTTGCCTCTTTACCTATGCAATGTCCTCTGCAAGGTACTTACAGCAGCCAGAGAGGGGAGTAACACAAACACATTTTGTGCATTTCTATCTCTCTCTCTCTTTTTATTTTTTGCTGACATGGAGAGGCTCACAGAGGTTCCATGGCTGGGAGACAATGTGCTGTGGCTGAATTGGAGGTCACTTGCATTTGAGTCCTGGGTGATACCAACTGTGTGGCCTCGAGCCACTCACTCAACCTCCCTGAGTATCTGTTTTCTAATTTATAAAACGGTGTGGAGTTGTATTTGTTTTCTAATGTTGTATAAGAAATTATCCCCAAATTTATTAGCTCACAGTTTTTAGGCCAGAAGTCCAGACACAGTGTGATCTCTGCTCAGGGTCTCGAAGGCTTAAATCAAGGTGTGGGCAGGGCTGAGATCTTATCTTGGAAACTCTTGGGAAGAATCTGCTCCCAGGCTCATTCAGGCTGTTGGTAGAATTCAGTTCCTTGTGGTTATAAGACTGAGGTCCCCATTTCCTTACTGGCTGTCAACTGGGGGCAACCCTCAGCTACTAGAGGTCATCCAACCATGCCCCTTGCCATGGGGCCCCCTCCATCTTCAAAGCCAACAATGGCTTTCCTCGTTGAATTGCCCTCATGCCCCGACTCTCGCTGGCATCCCTGACTCTGGCCTCTAAACCCAGATTTAAAGGGCTCAGTGATTAGGTCAATCCCAACATGATCATCTATATAGAAAGTTAGATGAATCTGTGAAAAGCTATTATTAAGTGAGTTTAGCAACATTGCAGGACACAGAATCAATATACAAAAACCAACTGTATTTCTATATGTTAGCAACAAACAGAAATTGAATTTTAAAAATATCATTTACTATAGCACAAAAACATGAAATAGGAATAAATCTGACAAAAGATATATAAGACCTGTACTCTGGAAGCTACAAATCTTTGCTGAAGAAATTAAAGAAAACCAAATAAATGGAGAGATATACTTTGTTGATTAAGAAACTCAGTATTGCTCAAATATCAATTCTTCCCAAATTGATCTGTAGATTTAGTGCAATCCTCATCAAAATTCCAGCAGGCATTTTTATAGGAATTGAAAAACTGATTTGAAAGTTCATATGGTGATGCAAAAGACCCACAATAGCCAAAACAACATAGAAAAAGAGTTATTATAAACTGCAATAATGAAGAAAATGTGGTATTGGCATCAAGGTAGACATATAGATCAATGAAACTGAATAGAGAATTGACATATATGCTGGAAATTAAAATATTTTTTATTAGAACAGTTAAAGGTTTATAGAAAAGTCATGCAGATGGTACTGAGTTCCTACATACCCCCTGTATTAGTTGGGGATCTCCAGGGAAACAGAACTGACAGGAGTTTTATATATAGTGTAAATATTATGAAACTTATTATAGGAATTGGCTCACGTGACTGTGGGGATGGGCAGGCTGCAAGTTGAGAACTCCGATGAAGATTTTCAATGAATTCACCAGGAGAAGCTGGCTGGCCAAAGTAGAGAGAGAAATTCTTCTTTCTGACAGTCTGACAGCTGAAATCATCACTTCTCCTTTTAAAGCCTTCATCTGATTAGATTGCTGAAGGCAATCTCCTTAGTTGATTGTAGATGTCATCAGCAATAGATGCAATAAACTTACTGATGATTTAAATCCATGAAACATCCTCACAGTAATAATGAGGCCTTCGCTTACTTGACCAAACAACTGGACACCATAACCTGGCCAAGTTGACACATGAACTTGACCATCACATCCCCCCTCACATACACCGTTTTCCCTATTATTGACATTTTGCATTAGTCTGGTGCCTTTGTTACAACTGATGAAACAATATTATTATATTATTAACTATAGTGCATGTATTAGTCAGCCAAAGGGGTGCTAATGTGAGATACCAAAAATGGGTTGGTCTTTTATAAAGGGTATTTATTTGGGGTAGAAGTCCACAGTTACCAGGCCATAAAGCATAAGTTTCTTCCCTCACCAAAGTCCATTGTCACGTGTTGGAGCAAGACAGCTGCCGACATTTGCCCAGGATTCAGGCTTTTTGGGT
>JAQZBX010033445.1:0-25392 GCA_029593785.1 Cabassous unicinctus | reverse complement strand
ATGTTCTATTGTTTTTTTGTTTTCTATTTAATTTATCTCTCGTTTAATCTTCGTTAGTTCCTTGCTTCGGCTTGCTTTGGGTTTAGTTTGCTATTCTTTTTCTAGTTCTTCCAGTTTTGAGTTTAGGTCTTGGATTTTAATTTTTTTTTTCTTTTTTTTTTTTTTTTTGGTACCATGGCTGGGGATTGAACCTGGGACCTTGCATGTGGGAAGCTGGCGCTTAACCCCTGAGCCACATCAGCTCCCGAGTTGGTTTTTTCGTTCATTTGCTTATTGTTGTTGGTTTTTTTTTTGCTTTTAGGAGGCACCGGGAACCAAACCTGGGATCTCCCATGTGGGAAGCAGGTGCTCAACTTCTTGAGCCACATCAGCTCCTGTTTCTTCTTTTTTAATGTAAACATTTAGAGGTACATTTCCTTTCAGCACAGCCTTTCTGCATCCCATAAGTTTTGGAATGCTGTATTTTTATTTTCATACATCTCAAGGTATTTCCTGATTTTGCTTCTGATTCTCTTTTTAACCCATTAGTTAAAAGTATTTTGTTTAATTTCCACATATTTGTGAATTTTTCCTTTCTCCCTTTGTTAATGATTTCTAGCTTTATTCTGTTGTGGTCAGAGAATATACATTGTATGATTTCAATATATTTGAATTTATTGAGACTTTTTTGTGACCAAACATATGGTGTATCCTGGAGAATGATCCATGTGCACTTGAGAAGAATATGTATTTTGTTTTTGTTGGATGCAGTGTTATTCTGTTAGGTCTAGTTGGTTTAGTGTATCACTCGAGTCTTGTACTTCCTTGCTGATCTTTTGACTAGATCATTTTTGAGAGTGGTGTCTTAAAGTCTCCTATTATTAATGTCAATTTCTCCCTTCAAATTTGTCAGTATTTGCTTCCTATAATTTAGGGCTCTGCTGTTAGGTGCATATATATTTATAATTGTAATAACTACCTGTTAAATTGTCCCCTTTATCAGTATGTAATGACCATCTTTGTCCCTCATAAGTGTTTTAAACTAAAAGTCTACTTTATCCAATATTAGTATAGCCACCCCAGTTCTCTTTGGATTTCTACTTGTATGGTATTTTTTTTCCCCATCATTTCACCATCAACCTACCTGTATCTTTGACTTTAAGGTGAGTCTCTTGCAGTCTGCATATAGTTGGATCATGTATGCTTTTTTTATCCATTCCACCAGTCTCTGCCTTTTGATTGGAGAGTTTTATCCATTTAGAGTCACTACTGATAATACAGGACTTTCTTCTGCCATTTTGTCTATGTCAGTCTTATACCTTTTTTGTCCCTCAATTCCGTTAAAGCCTACTTTTATATTTATTTGCTTTCTTGTGTTACACCATGTTGAGCACCTTCTCATTTCTATCTGGATGTATTTTTCATCTGTTTTCTTTGTAGTTACCATAGAGTTAAAATTTAACATTCTATAAATATATAAAAATTATATTTGGTTTCATAGCAACTTAACTTCAATAGTATGCACATATACTTTTCCTATACCCTTCTGTCCCCATACCCTTTTTCTATACTTGTTACCACTTATATCTTTGTACTTTGTATGCCCAAAAGCCTAGATTTATCATTACTTTTTATATATTTACATTTTAGTACCTGTAGGAAGAATGGAGTTACATACCAAACAATACAATAATACTGGCATTTATAATTACCCAAATGGGTAGCTTTACCAGAGGTCTTTATAGCTTTATGCTGCTTTGAACCACTGTCTAGTGTCCTTGCCTTTCAGTCTGAAGCACTCCCTTTAGCATTGCTTATAAGGCAGGTGTAGTGGTGATGAATTCCCTCAGCTTTTGTTTATCTGGGAATGTCTTAATCTCTCCTTTATTTATGAAAGAGTCTTGCCAGATATAAAATTCTTGATTGGCAGTTTTTTTCCTTCAGCACTTTAAGTACTTCAACCTACTGCCTTCTTGCCTACATGGTTTCTGATGAGAAATTGGCACTTAATCTTATTGGGATTCCCTTATATGTAATACGTTGCTTTTCTCTTGCTGCTGTTGAAACTCTCTCCTTTTCTTTTGCATTTGATAGTGTAATTTATATATGATGGGGAGTAGTTTTCTTCATGTTTATCCTGTTTGGTTTTCTCTGAGCTTCTTGGATGTCCATATTCACATTTTTTGGTAAGTTTGGGAAGTTCTCTGTCATTATTTCCTCGACTATTCCTTCTGCCCCTTTCTCTTTCTTCTCTTTTGCAACTCCCATAGCACATATATTGGTGCCCTGATGGTGTTCCATAGTTGTCTTAGGCAATTTTTGCTTTTAATATATCTTTTTTCGTTCTGTTTCTCAGCCTCATTTCAAGGTTCTTGTCTTCACATTCACTGATTCTTTCTTCTGCCAGCTCCATTCTGTTCTTGAAACCCTCTTGGGCATTTTTCATTTCAGTTATTGTGGTCTTCAACTGTTTGGTTCCTTTTTTTTTTAAAGATTTAATTTAATTTATTTATTTATCCCCCCCTTGCTGCTTGTGTTGCTGTGTCCATTCGCTGCGTGTCTTCTCTGCGTCCGCCCATCTCCCCCCTGCTGCAAGGTCTTGCCGCATCAGCCCACGGTGCCGCGTGAGCCGGCCTGCCCTCACAAGGAGGCCCCGGGAAGCGAACCCGGGGCCTCTCATATGGTAAACGGGTGCTCCATCCATTGCGCCACACCTGCTTCCTGCTGTGAGGTTGCTGCATCAGCCCACCGCACCGCTCAGGCCGGCGTGCCCTCACAAGGAGGCCTCGGGAAGCGAACCCGGGCCTCCCATATGGCAAACGGGGGCTCCATCCACTGAGCCACACCCGCTTCCTGGTTCCTTTTTAAAAATTCTCTCTCTTTACTTATACTCTCATATTACTCATTCATTGTTTTCTTGATATCCTGTAGTTCTTTCTCTGCAATTTCCTTCATCTCCTGAAGCATTTTTAAGATCAATTTTTAAAGACTTTGTCTTTGGTATGTCCACATTCTCATCTTCTGCCTTGGTGTTTTCTGTATTTTTATCCTCTTCCTTTGGATGAGCCATCATTTCCTGTTTCTTTTTCTTTCATTGCACACTGGACGTTGTAATATTTTAAAATGTTAACTCTGTGATTTACTCCCTGGAATTTCTGTTTTCTGGTTTGTAAACAGCTGGTAATAAGACAGAGATTTTCCTGAGCTTCAGCCCTTCTATCAGGAAGGTCTGCCCAAAAAGAATGTACTGTGTAGGGTTTTCCCTGTCTTATGGGGCCTCTGTTTTGTCCTGGGCTTTTGCTAGTTAGTTGTTTTGGAGTTCCCTTATTTACAGGAGTTTGGTTGTCTCCCCTGTTTCCCAGGGGACAAACCTCCCTCTCCAGGGTATCTGAAGCTGGTAGGCCTTTCTCCCAGACGGTCAGCCTGTATGGTTTTTTTATATTCCTTTCATTGTCTTAAGGTGCTTGGAGGCAAATTCTGGCAGTAGTGTCACCCCAGGGAAGGACTTTCTAAATTCCTGGCCAAAACAGGGGCAGGGACCCATGAAGGGGGTGTATAATGGCTCCAAAGTGCCCTGTGGACATGGCAACTGAAAGCTGAACTTTCCTGACCTGCCCAGCAAATGCAGCCCTTCAGCTCTGAGGAAGCCCTGTGTCTTTAAATCTCTATCACCTCCTCCACCCTGTTTGGGGAGGGCCAAAACAATGGCTGCTGCTGCCTTTGTCCAGGGCAGGGTTGAAACCACGGCTGCCACACTTTGGTCTGCAGCAGGCTGAAACAACAGCTGCCTTCAGAGCCCGGGCCCAGCAATCCGAGTTCACTAGTCAAAAATTATGATCAGTGATAGGCCATGCACACCCTTATTCTTGGGGAAGAGGATTTTTATGTCCCTTTCTGTTCACAGCAGCTAGCCAGGGACTAGACCTTGCAGTGGCCTGCCACAAGAGTGGGGAATGGGCATTGGTAGCTGCCACTCAGAAAGAGCAAATTGTGGTTCTTTACCATAATTTATTAGCCTCTTCTGCTCTGCTCTGGATGCTGTACAGTGTTTTTCTGGCCTCTGGAGTTTCAAAATAGTTGTTTCAGACAGTTTCTGCCTATTTAATAGTTGTTTTGGTATAAGGACTGAGTCCTGGAGCTTAATACTCCACCATCTTCCCTGGAAGTCACATGTCCCTCGTGACATTTTTACTAGCCCTTTCCCTACTCCCTTTTTTTCAGCATAGTGGCAGCTCGTGCTCCCAATGCGAGTCCCTGGTTCCAGGTTCCAAAGGGAGCAAAGCACCACTCCCAGATTGGGGTGTATGTCTGTTCCAACATGCCTGGGGGCTGCCTAAAGGACTAATTCAAGGTGCTCATCCTTCACCTGTCCCAGAGTTAACTTTGGATGGAAATGCAGCTTGCATGACCACTAAAATGCTAGTAGAGAACAATTAAACCACAGCCTTCTGGGGCAAAATATTATGGCTGAGACATACAATAGTTCCTGGGGCCCAGAAGAAAGGCTGTGGAGAATTTCCTAAGGAAAGTGAGGCATTTGGAGAGTTCATGCATACAGGGGGGGCATATGAGTGGGGCAAGATTCATGCTCAGAAAGGACCTGAGAAGACCCTAAACCTTCTGTTTTAGTTAGCAAAAGAGGTGCTAAAGCAAAATACCAGAAATCTGTTGGCTTTTATAAAGGGTATCTATTTGGGGTAGAAGCCCACAGTTACCAGACCATAAAGCATAAGTTACTTCCCTCACCAAAGTCTGTTGCTACGTGTTGGAGCAAGATGGCTGCCAGTGTCTACAAGGGTTCAGGCTTCCTGGGTTCCTCTCTTCCCGGGCCTCGTTTCTCTCCAGGCTCAGCTCCTCTGCTTGCTCCACAAGTCCAGCTGTACACTATCAGGCAAACACTCGTCTCTCTTCCTGGGGCCTCTGCTGTATCCAATTGAGCCTTCTCTCTTGTATCTGCTTCTCTATGTGTTTACTTCCCAGGCTCCAGGATCAAAACTCCAACTAACTCTTCTGCCATGTCATTTTCTCTGTGAGTCCCTGCCCAACAAGGGGGCAGGGACTCAACATCCTACTGACGTGGCCCAATCAAAGCCTTAATCATTATTTAATCAAATAAAAGTGAAACCTCTGAATTCAATATAATCTAATATGCCCAGAGGGACAGACCAGTTTACAAACATAATCCAATATCTATTTTTGGATTTCATAAACAATATCAAACTGCTACACCTTCACCACAGGCAGTTCTTTAGGCCTAGTGTTAAGGCTGACCCAGCACAGAGACAAGGTGCAAAGACTGGGAGAAGAATGGGGTTTTTATTAGTTTGTTTTTATTTTTGTTAGCTCCTGGCATTCAAGAAAATCTCAATAAAAATTAAAAAAAATACAACCTCAAATCTATCTTTCTAGAAAGAATATGGATTGCAGGAAGATGCTGGTTGCTTAGGTTATAAAGATGTTATTTTTTAAACCAATGCAATTTTTTTTCTATTTCTGTTTTGAAAAAATAATTTACTGTATCTTTTTTTTTTTTTAACTGTACCTTTTAAAATACTGAATAATGGTTGTTTTTATTCTTTTGTCCTTCCTTTTCCTCTCTAAATCTCCAGGCTCACAAAGACTATACCTCTCATAGAATCCTCCTCTTTACCTGCTCTTTCACTTTCATAGGCAATATCCCTTTGTTCTAAATCACCTCACTCATGCTTCCAAATCCTCTTTTTAGGCATTGGATACTTTTTGAATGACATTCCTCTGGTCAAATATCAGAAGAGGATTTAAAAGCAGGGTGGTTAAGAGCATGGCCTCTGAAACCAGACTATCTGGGACCAGACTCTGGCTTTGCCATTTACAAGGTATGATTTGGATGAGTTGCTAACATTCTCTGTCCTCATTTTGCTCATCTGGAAAGTTATAGGTAGTAGCTCTCTCATAGGGTTGTTGTTAAGACTAAATGAGTCAGTGCCTGGCACATAGTGCTTCATAAGTGTAAAAACATAAAATAATTTAAAAAATAAAATAGCTCAGTAGCATTATATAGGGGCATATACATTAAAAAAAAATTCTGACTGCCTTCTCTGTCTCTTAAAGGATGCATCCACTGAATTACTCCCCCACCCCCCCAGGTTGTAACACTTATTTTATGATATTCCCTCATGGTACATTATTCATTCATACATTTATGATTAAAGAAATCCTTATGACATATGTACTATATGCAAGGAATATGATGGGAGCCATAGATGACTAAAACAATACCAAATGCCATCTAGTACTGTGCTACTCAAAGTGCCAGTCCATACACTATCAGGAACTTGTGCCAGAATGTAAACCAGTGCACTGTTTCCTTCACTGAAAAGGTCTTCTATAAAAAAATGTCAACCGAACCAAACAGTGTACTTACTGGGTAGTTGATTCTAGTGTACTCATCTTATCTCACTGTAGACCAGTAACAGTCTGTCAACCAAAGTCTAGTTCAGGGACTTACACTTTGAGTAGCAGCGCTGTAGGTGAGGTAACATGTGCATAAATAATAGAATACAGAATGCGCTATAGCACATCGTAAAAGAAGTATATACAAAATGTTTGTGAAATTGTTTTTCAAAACAATGTGGTCTTTCCTGATAAGATGACTTTTATCCAAAGTCTGAGTAGATCTGAATTACACACATTTGGGCTTGCCCACAATCAGTTTTCTGGCTGACTGTATTATTTATTGGGGTATATAAATGTTTGGCCTTGAGGAAGTCCAAATGAGGAAGTCCCATTATTTAGGTAAATTACTTAACCTCTCAATTCCTCAGTTTCAATTTATATAAATTGAGGGAAAAACTATAAAAATATCGCATGGTGCTGTTGTAAAGTTAATGGTATGTTTAAGAGTTTAGAACAATGCTTACAGCATAGAAACATACAATGAACAATAGCTATTATACTTATAATTACCTCTTTTTTTCTTTCTTCTAGAGCCAGAAATTTTTGATACCACCTCTCATGCTGTTGAACTTCATCCTGTGTTCTTCCAGGAAGGTGCTCTAGAACTTCTCCCATAAATGTTGGCCTCCCTTTATGTTTGTTTCTCACTTTTACAAAATTCTGGTGATCGTAATCATCCCAGCCCCCTTGTCGGCCTCCTGTTTGCTGAAGGAATTTTTCGAAATCTATCACTTCTTCTGGAAGAGTATTTGGTGTTACTTTGTCTGTAGGAATTTTGCTTGACATTGCTCTGAAAGGTTTCTCTGTTTCTGAATTACCCATAGCCCATGTGTCAATTTTTCTTGATATGGCACACAACTCATTATTAGTTGCTTTTTCTTCTTTAATAAGTTCTTCATATCTAGAATTTTAAAAATAAAGTTTGAATAATAAAGTACAAACTAATCCATATTAACTTTTCATTTTTCCTCAAATTTAACTATTCTCGACACTTTTCACATCATCTTTTCCATCACACCCCACCCCCTTCCCTATGTTCTATTTCTTTCTCTTGCTGAGTTCCCCTGCTTTCCCCATGTTAACCTCTCAGCTGTCCTAATCCAGCTTTTATTCTTATCTACTTGCTTTCTTGCTTCAGTCTTATTTTTTACTAGTTTCAGGATGCTGATGGTATTATGTGGATATAGAAAGTTACTGCCTGCATTCATTAATTTAAATATTTATTGAGTGCCTACTATGTGCCAAGCATTGTGCTAAGTCCTGGGGATACAGTGGTGAGCAAAACAAACATGGCCTCTACCATCATAGTCTAGTGGGAGAGACAGGCATTAAATACGTTATATTGTCATTGTTTGGGGTTTCTTTAACTACACAGATAACTAGATAGCTGCAAATTATAATGAGAGCTATGAAGAAAAGGACAGGAGACTTTGAGAACCTGAGAGGATTTGAGGATCACAGAAGGCTTCTCTGAAACCCTGATAAAGGAATGCTGAGAACTGAAAGATGAGAAATAATTAGCCAGGTAATTAAAGAGGGTTCAATGGTAAACAAAGGTCAAAGTTTGTAAGGTAGAATAAATTAGGTGAGTCTGAGACACTATAATGGCTGAAGCATAGTGGATAAAGCTAAGTAAATGAGCATAAAATGAGGTAGGAGAGTTATACAAGGGTCAGGCTATGCAGGCCACCAAAGGATTCTGAGCCAGGAGGGCCACATTATTCAATGTATGTTTTAGGATGACTAGTTACTGAGTGGCATGTGGAACTGGAGGAAAACAAGAATGGAATCAAGGAGACCAGTTTGGAAGTATTCCAGAAGGCCAGATGAAAGATGATGGTGGTTTAGACTAGAATGGTGGTGGTAGGTGCAATAAAGAGAGGTGAAAAGATCTGAAATATTTGGAGGAAGAATGGGCAGCTGCCACTGACTTGGATTGCCTTTTCCTTACGTTGCACAGTGTCTTATGATTATTAACTATTCAGAGTATGTTTGTTGAAATGAATGACAACATTCTGAGTTTCCAGCCTTATCCACCTAATGCAAGGAACAAGTGAAAAGGTCTTGGTTCTAAGCTTGCCTATTCAATGCAAAGTGGTGATAAGTGAGTGAATGGTAAATGCTTTGCCAATCCACCTTTCTTTCTCAATACAATGTTTTCTCTTTTCCTCTTCAGTGGGTGAGTAACCAGGGGTATGATTTTTTTTTTAAAGCTGCATTAACAGTCTTTACGAGTATTCCAATTTTATTACTTCATTGAGTTTAAAGTAGTTGCTATCGTTATCTTCTTACCCATTGCTGTGACTTATTTCCTCTAATTATATTTCTGAGTTCTCCATATTAAATTTAAAATTCACCACTAGTTTCTACACATTTCAACAATCTATCCTGGCATAACTTTTCTTCTTTATCTCTTATGACTCTTTTGCTTGGTACCTATCTTCTCTGGTCCAGTGGCAGTCTCAACCTTTTCTTCTATTATGTTATTTCCCAATGATGTTCACATGAATGACCTAATCCCACAGGTTTATCTCCAGGACACAATTCCTAGAATGTTACCTATAATTCCATTACTTTCTCTCTGGTTCCAGAAGAGATAACAAATGAATGAGACTGTTATAATTGTAAGGATAATCCTGGATCATCTCTAATTTATATTAAATCACTGACAAACTACAGTAAGTACTTTATCAAGTTATATTATAACACAGCTCACGATTTTGTGATGCATGACCACAATAAATTAGTAAGTTGTGACAACATGTTCAATCTCTTTAGGAGTCTTTGCTTCCAACATCTCTATTCTTGAATCCATGCCTTTCTCTAGACTTGGAATAGTATTTCACTTCACACATTTCCTTCATTTAGTATCCAAAGTTATCATAGGTTTATTTCTTCTAGAAAATACTCCCAAATGGAGGAAATTTCTAGAAAATTCTGCCAAACGGAAGAAATAACACTATATATATATATATATGACTATGTAGAACCCAGAAAGATGCAAAAGCTCCAAATCTGGCCAAAACAGCTAAGTATAGTAAAAATACTATAAAATATATGTATTTTTAATGGAAGAACCCTTCAGAACTCATTTATTAATAATTTAGACCAGCACTATCCAATAGAATTCTCTTTGAGAATGGAAATGTCCTATGTGCTTTCTAATATGGCCACTAGCCACATGTGGCTACTGAGCACTTGAAATGTGGCTGGTATGACTGAGGAATTGAATTTTTATTTATTTTTAAACTAGTTTAAATGTATTTAATAGTCAGATGTAGCTAGTGGCCACTATATTGGATAGTGCAGATTTAGACAGTGTTAAATTTTATTATCTGCTTTCTCAGTTTATAGCAGATTCAAATAGCATATTAGAAGGCTGGGAGGAAAAAAGGAAAGAAGATGGCTACTACATGCAAGCATAATATCAATAAGATAAATATGACAATTGATTCTGAAGGAATAAATGAATAGAGTAGAGAAAATAAAGTAGGGGCCAGTCATGTCAAATTACTATCAACAGCCCAAGAGAACCACTATATTAGAGACAAGTGTAACATTTATCCTTATAACCCTTGAGCCATTATAAAATGGCTAAATTATGTTAAGTATATTATAGTTAATAAGGAGGAATATATTTTAGAGGGCTTTCCACAGAAGAAAGTTACCTTTTAGGTAGTGTCATTATATGTACAATTCCTCCTAAGGAATTTTCTGGATGATAATGTATAAATGAAGTATTACAGTACCAATGGAAAACCTGTTTGATTCAATGACTTTCTGAAAATCTAATGTTTTACAAATAAAAAGAGCTGTTTTTCTGAGAAAGTTTTAAAAGAAACTTTAACAAATGACAAGCTAACATCTAAAAGTTCATACTCAAATTTACCAAGGTTACTGGATGATTTTATTTTCCTCTGACAGTTACTTATATAAATTAAACGTCCCTAATATTTTCTTCTTTCCTTTACTAGATTTCTAACCTATTACAAATTACAGTATGATGATGTCCAAATTTTACACTGTACTTTATTAAAATTTATAAATATAAGCCTTAAATGAGTTTCCGCAGAAAAAAACAATCTTTTAAATCTCATTTGAGATTTTAAACATGAAAAGCGTCTAAAATCGAAAACAAAAGAAGATATTAAATCACTTTTGTGTAAGATTCATATTAAATACATAACAACAAAATAGTTTGTATACAGCAACTTAGAGGAGAGTTATTTAAAAAAGGTCAATAATCTTATATTAATGTAAATTTCAAACATACATCAACCTCTGCTCTTCTTTAAAGGTGTTAATTGCATTTTCAATTTCTTCCATCATTTCTCTGAGCTTTTCAACAACTGTTAAAAAAACATGGAAAAATTATTTTATGTCGTTATTATGGCTATGAAAAAATGAAATGTTCTCCTAATTTAAAAAACATTTCTTAGCCTAAAGGATAAGAAAATTGTACTAAAAAACTGATTTTAGTTATTGAAATTTTTCTATGAATATATTTCATTATTATTATGTTGTGTAAAAATTGTTTCATACTATATATACTGTTTTGTGACTTGCAGTTTTTACAATGCAAAATGTTGTGTTAACTGTCCATATGAATATAGCTATATAGTACTACCTCATTTTTTTATGGCTATATGGTATTTCATTGTCTAAATCTACCCTAAGTCATTTAATCAATTCTCAAATTAAAAAACCTTAAAAAATATACAACATTGCAGTGAATATCCTTGTATATATATATATTGCATGCTTATCTAAATATATTTCGAGGGTAAGTTAATAAAACTTGAAATACTAAATCAGTAAGTATGCCCACTTTACAGTATATTCTTACTGTCAGATTATACTTTAAAAAGGCTCTAGCAACTTACAGTTCCAAACAGTGCCTGAGAGTGCCCCCTTCCTATTTATTTTTTAACCATTTCCAAAATTATGGGAAAAAATGATTTAATTTATATTTGTGATCATTAATAAGCCTGAGCATTTTTTCATATGGCTTTTGTATTTCTTTTGCTATGAGGTACATTTTATAACCTGCATCCATTTTTCTATTAGGTTATTCACCTTTGTCTCTCTAATTGTGGACACTCTATTTTACGGAAATTATCCTTATAAATGTCATATATATTGCTAGTATTTTTCTTAATTTGTCTTTCAACCTTGCTTTATGGTATGAGGTATGTTTTTTTTAAATAGTCAAATATGTCCATCTCTAGTTTCTGATCTTTGTCATTCTTATAAAATAATTCTAAAATATTTTGTGATGATGAATGCACAACATTGTGATTATACTAAAAGCCACTGATTATATACTTTAGATCATACAGTATGTAACTATATCCAGTTTTATGCTCAATGAATGAAAAAATAATAGTGCAAGAATAGCCAGAAAATAGCAGCTATGTACAGCATGGGAAACAGAGATTGAGAGGTAAAGAATTTTCTTGTTTGTCTGTTTTGTTATTATTATATTATTGAAGTAATGAAAATGCTCTAATAATGTTTGAAGTGACAAATACACAACTATGTAATTATAACAAATACCACTGATTGTACACTTTGGATGAACTATATGCTTTATTAATATGTATCAATAAAATTGATTTGTTAAAAAAATCAAGTTAAAATGATCAAAAAATAAAGTGAATATTTAAAAATATATGTAATAAAGATTATTAAAATGTTAACCTATGCTCCCTTCTAGTTTATAGTTTCACTTATTAATTTAATAAATAAGTCAATTATAAGTATTTATTAGAAATTATATTAAATAATTTATTGAATATAATAATAGTAAAAGTTGACCTTTTTTGTGCTTCTGTGTTACAAGCAGTGTACCAAGAGCTTCATATGCACTCCCCAGCAACCCCATGAAAGAAGTTCTATAATAATCTCCATTTTAAAGCTGAGGAAGTAGAAGCTCAGTGTGATCAAGTAACTTGCCTAAAATCACAAAACTAATAAATGGCAGAGACAGGATTCAACCTGACATCTGTCTAATTAAGTCCACACATCTTATCACTCTACTATATTGCTTTGCTCCTTTAGGAATCAATATTTGTGTATGGAGGGAGATAGGGATACAATTGTTTTTTTTTCCCAAATGACTAGCATTTGCCCCAACACTATTTAAGGAATAAGTCCCTTTTTCCTTATGTATTTGAAATGCCTCTGTAAGGCAATTATGTCAAATAGCAAATAAAGTGAAGGAAAAACACTGCACTATGAACCAGGAAAATCAGTCTGTTTTCCTCTTAATTTAGCTGAATTTTAACCTTTCCAGTCATCAGAGTCTCCATCCTATAATTGATACTAATATTTGTCTGCCTATCTCCTAATTTACAAGGATTTGAAAGCATTTTAAAAGAGACTACATATATGCCAGGTATTAGAGTTCTTCGACATTTCCTTATTAATCCCTAACCAATAAAGTAGGGTTTAGCTCCATTTATGCTAAGTAGAAAAACAGACATATTTTATTTTATAAAGTATATATTTTCCCAAAGAACAATAGAAAATATTAATACTTAAGAAAATATAGAATTTAAATTTACTTACAATCAGGTGTAGGCTTCATGTCTTTTAACTGATGCTGAAGTCTCTTCACATTGTTATGTATTTTGGCCAGTTGTTGCTGGATTTTTGTTCCTATAAGGAAGAAATATGTCCTTTAAAATAATTCCATGACAAATATGGTTACAATTCAGGATTCTGCATGTAAAACTGAACACAATCACTTAGAAAAAGATAGTCAAGAGAAGGTAAATAATTATAAGTTTCAAAACAACCAGAAAACTTTAAGTACACTTGCTCTAAATAAAGTATCTCTCAATTTCTTCCAATATATAAAAGCTGACATGGGTTAAATCTTACTATAACTTACTAAGGGAATGTCTGTTGATTGTTTTTTTTTTTACTCTGTGGGGAATGAATTATTGGACATGGTTTTAAATACAACAGATCAGTAGCTTAGGCTTAATCATTGTAGCCAGTTTGGCATTGTTTATGAATTCCAAAAATAGTTATTGGATTATGTTTGTAAACTGGTCTGTCAGAGGTATCATTATAATTGATTGAATTATGATTAGGACTTTGATTGGGCCATGTCAGTAGGGCAAAGGACATGGCAAAAGACAGAATTGGAGTTCTGATGCTGAAATTTGAGCTGGAGCCCAGGAAGTGAACATATAGGAGAAGAACACAGAGGAATAGAGTGTGCTCCTTAAACACAGCAGAAGTCCCGGGAAGAGAGACAGCTGGCCTTGTGGAGAGAGCACAGCAGCTGAGCCCGGAGAGAAACAGAGTCCCGGGAAGAGAGGAACCCAAGAAGCCTGAACTCTTGGTAGACACTGGCAGCCATCTTGCCCCCAACACATGGCAATAGGCTTTGGTGAGGGAAGTAACTTATGCTTTATGGCCTGGTAACTGTATGCTTCTACCCCCAATAAATACCCTTTGTAAAAGCCAACAGATTTCTGGTATTTTGCATCAGCACCCCTTTGGCTGACTAATACAGTCATCTTTTGTTCTTTGCCTGTTTTTTCTTCTTTCCTATTAAATTTGTTTTTTGTTCTTGTCATATTATAGAAATAGAATTTGTTCTATGTCTATTGTAGGAATATTAAAACTGTCTAACCAGTATTAATTCTCTGAATATTGACACACTTCCTATCTAGGAATTAATTTAATCTAACTACCTCCTCTAAGACAGCGACTGGTTATACCCACTGGTGTCACTGTCATGGCCTTGAGAAACTGCCTCAGATACCATTCAGTGGCATCTATGTCACAGGTTGCCGAGGTCAACCAAAGGACAGACTGAAGTAAACTGTTAAGTTCATAGAAATCACCTGAAAAATAGATGAAGGTCTCACAGACATTTTCAGATGTTCTTTATCAGCAGCAGAGAGACTGGATTCTTCTTTCATATTTTTTTTTCTTGAAGTAATAATTATTTATTTAAATTACTAATGTCATATATATTCATATTTATACACATATATATTTATATAGTAGTAATCTCACTTTCCCATCTTTGGTTGCTTTATTCATTAACCCCCTTTTTTAAGTTTTTACAACTTTTTCACCAGTGAGCATGAAGCACCAAACTGTTCTGTTCAAAAGTACTTAAAAGCAATTAAAAAAAAAATTTATCTACAGGCCTGGACCCAGTGCTAACATCTAAAATAAACCTCCGTGACTTTGGCTTGCTCTATTTTTTATTTAAATTCAAGAGTTCTATAAAAGCAGAAACTTTATCCAATATATTTTATAGGGACTTATTTTGGAACTGTAGGTCAGGACACTTCTCTAGTAAAAGTTGACTAATTAAGAAAGTGTTTTTGTTGTTTTGTTACTGCCATAGTTTGATCAACTACAATGATACCACGATAGGGCAAATAATATTTTTATTTTATTTATGCATTTGGAACTGACACTCTGTATAGGTAATCATTTAAGTACAATATTACATAATTGCAGTAGGCTAAAATTATGGCATGATATCTGAGGTAAGAATTAGGTATTTACTACTTCTAGGCTGAATATATGACAGGGAAACGTCTATATCCCATCCCAGCTAAGAACAATGAATTTCTTTATCTCCTAGATAAAACAAATACCAAATGTTATTAGAGAGGGTAAATTGTAGAACAAAGGGTATTAAAAAGGTAAAAATAAAGTTACCTTAAAAAATGGAAAAATCAAGTGGCCTAAAAATGTACAAAATTGAGACATTCTACTTAATGGCACAACTGAGAGAAACTAAGATCAGCCTTTGTCAGTTGTCTGTAAAAGAACTAAGGAAAATTAAAAAATATTAAATTGGGGATGCCTAGATTTCTCTCTGAGTCAAAGACAGTAGAGAAATGGGAATTTTGAATTCATATTAGGTCCTGCTATCATTCCAACAGAAGAGGGAGAATGATTCTTGGCACTACCTACCAATTAAAAGATGACTTTTTAAAATACAGCAATCTTACATTCTGAAAGATAAATATATGTTAGGGAATTCTTTTAATTGGCTATAAGGAAGGACTGTAAGCAATATAATCTCTACATAATGAGTTTTATAAAGCTTATTTAGTTGATGTGGCAGTTTGATATTATTTATGAATTCCAAAAAGAGATATTGATTATGTTTGTAAACTGGTCTGTTCCTCTGGGTGTGATACTCTTTGACTCTATTAGATTCAGCTGAGATGCCTTTGATTAAATTATGTTAAGACTAGGGCTTTGATTCATTAGGGCAACTCAGTTTGAGTTCATGCCCCCTTTGTGGGATATATAACGGACACTCAATCAAGAAAAGAAGAGAAGGCACACAAAGGAATAGAGAGAGCTCCACAGACACGGAAGAGGAGAGAACTTGTCAACTTTGATCCTGCAGCCCCAGAAAGGAGATGAACCATTCACCTGATAGTTTATAGCTGACCTTGTGAAGAGAACAGAGCGGCTGAGCCCAGAAAGAAATAAGCCCTCCAGCCAACACCTGACATCGGAAGAAGTTGGGCCCACAGAGCCTTACCAGGAAAGAGGAAGGCTGAACCCTCGCAGATATCGGCAGCCATCTTGCTTCAACATGTGACAACAGACATTTGGTGAGAAAGTACCTCTTAAGGTACCTTGAGTTGGACTCTTTAAAGCCTTGTAACTGTAAGCTTCTAACCCAAATAAATACCCTTCATAAAAGCCAATGGATTTCTGGTGCTTTGCATCAGAACCCATTTGGCTGACAATATAGCTGATAACCATTATTTCTTCTTTAAGTTTTGCTAAGCAATTTTTTATAATAATATAAGGATTTTGCAACAAACAGATCTAATTCTGCAATGAAACAGGTATTCTCATAGATTTTTTTTAAGGGAAAAAAATAGTACAATGTTGAAATGATTAATATTCATAACAATAACCAATAAAATATATTAACTACATAATCTACAAGGCACTTTCTCATATATTATCTCATTGGATGCAAAGAACAGCTCTTCTGAGGTAGAAATGGTAGGTTTTATATCAGACAAAATAACCCTGGTTTAAGCAATTACATGACTTGATCACTTAGTACCATTACCAAGTGTAGGTTCTGAATCCTTTGATGCTTACTTCATCTAGAGCTCAGTCAACAATGTCAGGTTGATTAGCTAAGCTCAGACAGCAGAGGAATCAGTTATCCTTTAAGAAATTTTAATAGCATTAACTGGTTTAGCAATCAAAAACCAAAACCCTGTCTTTCCTAATAAACTGGAACAAATCCAGTTAGGATGATGAAATTGTGACCTCAAAGAGTAAATACTTATTCCCAAAAGACAAATTTATTACCAACTAGACAGCATCTTCATAGAGAATATAAAACAGTCAATACACAGAGACAAATGACAAGGCAAACTACAACAGCTTTTAGTTCATCATTAACTCAACTTACTTTCTGTTTTCCTGCTGATAATCAATTTATTTTCCAAGTCTTCCAGCATACTATGCTCAATTCTGAAGTCACTTTTTTGGTTGTAGAAATGACTGTGTTTATCTTTCTCTATGTTAATAACTCTTTAGGGAAAGAAACACATGGTATAAGTATGATAAATTATTTAAAATATGAAGATAATCATAACAATTGGATTATTCATTTAAGGAGTCAATATAAAATTACTTGGACTAATACGGCAAAGGAGTCAGAATATTACTTATAAAAGAGTTAAATTCAAGTAAAAGCACATGTAATTTGAATTGCTAATTAAATTATAAAATGTTAATTTAAGAAAATATAGTCAATATTGTCATAGACTTGCTCTGAAAATACATAAGCCTTTGGCTATCCATTCCAACTCAATCTTACCATGACTTGAAAATGGTCATCACTGCTGATAACTGCTTTCAATAGTAGGTACTATTAACTCTGTAACCTTAGCCAAGACATTTAACCTCTCCTGGTGTGAACTTCCTGACCATGCAAATGCAAGTAACAGCAGCTATCTACTATCTAATAAGGCTGTTACTAATATCAAATGAGATAATATATGTGAGAGATCTTTGTACAGTAAAAAAAAAATGTGCTATGGGAATGCAAGTTATTAATAAGTAAACCAAAATTTTGAAAGGAGAAAAAAAATCTACAAAGACAAGAAATTTAATATATTTAAGGGATATCTTCCACACCTACTTCAAAGCTTCTTTCAACTCACCTTTGCTCTGTGGATTTATTCTGTATATAGTAATGAATTCTAATTGTTAGTTTGTGCCCTGGGATAAGACAATACAAAACAAAACAAATACTACTGAGGGAATTTTTTGATTGGGTAAATAAATTAATTTAATCAATACTTGTTTTCTTTCTTCCCAAAGGTGGAAAGTAATGAATGTTTTTCTTCTCCACTAATCCTGGATTTAATGAGAGGTGCAATATCTCTGCCAACTGACTGACATTCACACAGCCTGAGGCGCAACTGTCAAGATAGAGGCATCAACTCTAAAGGATGTAGAGTGGCTACTGGAGTCCTCTGTTGAGGACTGGGAGACCCATCTAGGCTCTGGTTGAGGGAGGGGGAAATTACTGTTATCAAATAGTAATCTCTATCATGGACACAGGATATGCAGTGACAATAAATTGTGTGCTACCATTCCTGACAGAGTAACAAGCACTGGATAAGCAATATTAACTGAAAAAGATATTCAAAAGTACTAATAGAACCAAATTGCCATACCATGCAAAGACGCTCAACCTTATTCATTATAGGAGAAATGCAAATTAAAACTATTCTAAGGTAACATTTACACCTATCAGATTGCCAAAGAATCACAAGTTTGAATAATATTATATTCTGTTGACAAGACTGTGGGGAAACAGTCCTCATATACTGTTGGTAGAATTGTAAATTGTCTATGGAGGCAAATTCATATACCTGTGACCCAGTATTTCTACTTCTAGGAATTTATCCTAAAGATATGCTCATACATGTATAAAATAATGTGGATATGTATGGATCCTGAAATTAATTGCAGCATTGTTTATAACAAAAGATTGAATATAACCTAAATGTCCATCAACAGAAGACGAGTTGAATAAATTAGGGTGCATTCATATGATGGAATACAATGCAGCTGTAATGTGTCCTATTTATTGAAAGGCAAAGATCTCCAAGATATGCTTTTTTTATTTAAAAAAAAAAGTTTTTATATGAAAATCTTCAGAAAAACTCAAAAGCAGAGAATGGTAAATGGATCCCTTCATATATCCATTATCCTGATTCAACAATTTTACCTCTCTTGGTTCATCTAAACTTTTTTGGGGGGGCTTAAGTATTTTAAAGTAAATTCCATTATGTCGTTGCATTTCACTCCAACGTACATCAGTATGTATCTCTAAAGGTTACGGATATGTGATTTACCTATCTACAATGCCATAATCATGCCTGACAAAATAATAATTCCTTGGTATCCAAGATATACTCTTAAGTTTATTTAAAAAAAAAAAAAAAAGAGAAAGATGCAGAACAGAGTATATAGCATGCTACCACTTATGTAAAAAAGGAAAAAATCTGAATATGTATTTGTTTCCTTAAAAGTGCATAAAATATCTGTGGAAAGATAGACAAGAAACTAACAACAGTGGTTTTCTGAGAGGAGGGAAACTGGGAAACTAGAGTTAGGGGTGATACAAAGAACTTCCACTGTGATATACCCTATGATATATTATGATTTTTGAACCATGTGACTGTATTACCTATCCTAAAAATAAAACAGGATTATTATTACAAATTATGCTTTTTTAATCTTTGTATTCAATGAGAATCATTTGGGGAAAACATAATACTCTTCAATGTGTTTTTCTAGTACCCTTTCAATGATTTTTGCCAAACCCTATAGCAGATGAAGAAACCCTAATTAGGACTATTGGGAGACAATGTGTCTATATGGGCATAACCTACTAGTTTGCTGACATCTATGGACATTAGCTATTTGATGAATATTACCCCATTTAGAGAGAAACACAAACCAGGCCTCCTAACCTCCTTGGTTCTATCTATGGTAATGCATTTTGGAAACAAAAGAAAACAAAACTGTATGTTCTCAAATAATTAATTGAAACAACAACAACAAAAAAAAAAACCTGTGCGTCTCATATTCTGGGTATTAAAGATTTAAGTATTATATAAATGCAGATAGAACACAAATCTCCCAAGGCTACAATATGGAATAACTTTTCAAAATTTAAACAGTATGCTTCTTTGTAGGTAGAATTTCTGAACAGAGAACTGCCAGTAATTCTAGTACAAAAACTATTCTTAACAATAGGCTCCTTTTCTCTTGAGTTCTTTGGTAAATCAATACTGTATATAGTCAAAGCAGCGCTTTAATAAAGCTCTGAATTCTCTTGCTTTTTTATCATGTCTCATGGTGCTGCTGAAAATGTTAAACATCCAACAAATATCATTTAAATATATACATATTCATAATAAAAATGAAAATAAATGGAAATTTTTAAAATACTCTGGCCATAATATAAAGGATGGATTTGAGTGGGGAAGAGACCATGGGAGGGAGACTAATTAAAGCCATTCATTAGAAAAAAGAAAAACAAAATGCACAACTCAAGGCTATAAACTTTTCATTAAAACTACTCAATTACTGAAAAATAGTTACTGAGTAGATGAGCTACAGTTGAAAAGTTAAAAATGTATCCAATCTGTTATTTACTATATGAGACCTAAAGAAAGAGCTCTTTTGCTTCCCTTGAAATATACCAATTCAAAATGATCAAAATAAATAAATAAAATGGAAATAACTCTACTTACAATTAACCATATATTAGTCTATTTTCATTTGTTCATTTCATAGCCCCCACCTTTAATGAGTGACTAGAATTTTGTAACAATTAACTTTACAACGTCTATTATAAAGTGGCTAGTAATGTTATTTGAAGATAATGTTCTTATATTTTGTTATGGGTTAAACTGTCCACCAAAAGTATGTTCAAGTCCTAAACCCTAGCCCTGTTAATGTATCTTATCTGGAAAACATGATTAGTTAAGATGAGATTAAACTGGATTAGGGTGGGCACTAATCCAATTATTACTGGTGTCCTTATAAGAAGGGAAAATTTGGCTACATGGACACAGACACCAGGGAAAAGGCCATGTGAAGAAGGAGGAAGCAGAAATTGGAGTGATGCATCTACAAAGCCAGGAACACCAAGGATTGCCAATAAACAAAAGAACTAGAAGAGGCAAGGAAAGATTCTCCCTTTCAGGTTTCAGATGGAGAAGGCCCTGCTGACATTTTAATTTTGGACTTCTAGCCTCCAGGACAATGAGACATTAAATTTCTGGTGTCTTCACCATTCAATTTGTGGTTGCAATGGCATTCCTAAGCAATTAAGACACACTTACTGATTTTTAAATTTTTCTGCTGTCCGTATGAATTCTGCTTTCTTGGTCCGACTAGCTTTGTGCTTCCAGTTTTGAAGCTGAAAAGTTCGAATTCCACTTGGAGTACTAAAACAGCCATCATTCTGTATTAAGAACATAAAGAAATTTATCATCAATAATAAAAATAGCCATTCCTACACTTACTTATGAAGTGACATACCCATCTAAAACAAACTGTCACTTAGAAGAATTATTCCATTTCAAAACTTAAAAATGAAAGCTTCTGTTAAATATATGTCCCAGAGATTTAAATCTTTTGGCTGTTCATATGCTGGTGGACCTCTGAATCTCAGCAGAGTTGCAGCCAATACCTACTCTGCAATTCATCGGACTCACCCAAGACAACCAACAAAAGTATGATGATGGACAATGCCCATCCCCCCAAAATAGAGAGTATCTACAATTGCAAGCAAGACAGGTCCACCCATCTGCCCCATGAGATCTAAGGCCCCTCTCAATCAGAAGCAGAGTGGGCATCACCATCCCCAAATCCTCAAGATTGAGGAATGAACACTCATAAGCAGGGAATGCAACTATGGATTAAAGAAGACATTATTCTATTAATGGAAAAACTTGTAACATTGATATAGACAGTGGTCACCAGAGGTTCTGAGGGGAGGGAGAGAAAAGAATAGGTATACATGGGGCATTTTTGGGACACTGGAATTGTTCTGCATGATGATGCAATGACAGATACAGCCCATGAACAAATCATCTACCAAGACTACAAATAAAACAAAGAACTGATCTGATATATACAATACTGAATTTATCTATTATCACTTCTTTAAAATCAAATCCAGCTTTCACTGACCTTCTGCATGTTTCCAGGGTGTTTTTCTTAGATTGAAAAGTGCTTGGGGAATGGAATTTAACATCAGGGAAAATATAATCACCAAGTAAATACACTGCCCCGATCGCAAATCATGTAATATATTTTAACATATATTTACAAAATGAAATCCCCATGCAACTAGATGAGCCATTTTGTTGAGGGGGAGAAAAGGGTTAGGCAGAAGGAAAAATGGTAAAAGATAAATAAATGTGGAATGTTTTTCAGAGAGCTAAAAATGTCAATAATAGAGTTCTTGGGGATAATTTTGGGACCAATCTTATTTATTTTAAAAAATATATTTTGTGGAAGAAGGCATATCTATCTTAAAATGCTATATTATTGAGTAGGAAATGTTAAGTGTCAAAGGACTAGTTACAAAAAAAATCTCATTCTTTTATTCAGTCATTTAATAAATATATTGAAAACTTACAAAGTGACAAGTGCTGCAGTAGACACAAGGGAAACAATGATGACTCACATTAATATGGGCCCTGCCTTAAAAACTAGTGGGGAAAGGCAGATTAAAAAAGAAAAAAAAATCATCAACAATGATAAGTGTTATTAAGGAAATTAAAAAATAGTGTTGAAATGGATATAATGGAACAAGGGGTTCTTTGGTCAGCTAGAACGGACATTGAATTACGTACCCCAACCACAGACATGTTCCTAATCGTAATCTGTGTTCCTGTGGGTGTGAACCCATTTGTAAATAGGACCCTATGAAGATGTATTATCAGTCAAGGTATGGACTCATTTGTCAAAAACCTTCTAAGATCCTACTTAAGTTTGACCCAACTGAAACAGGGTGGGCCTTAATGCGTTTTACTGGGGCCTTCATAAGCAGAAGAAATTAAGACGCAGTCAGTCAGAGAGGAGCCAGAAGCTAGAAGTAAGCAGAAAACCAGAAGAGCAGACACAAGGAGAGAGAGATTGCCATGTGATGGGAGATTAGAGATACAAAGGAAACCCAATGATTGCAGTAAGCCAGCAACAGAACATTATAGACTTCAGGGAGAAACATGGTCTTGATCTGGGACTTTCAACCTCCAAATCAAGAAGCCAAAAAAATTTTGTTGTTTAAGTCAAACTATTTTGTGGTATTTCTCATATTAGCCTGGCAAATTAAGACAGTATCTTTTTATGGTTATTTAATATTCCATTGTATGGATATAACACCATTTGTTTATCCACTCTTCAGTTGGTGGGTATTTGGGTTATTTCTACCATATGGCTATTATGAATAATGCTGCTATGGACTCTTGGGTATACAGCAAGGAGTGGAATTGCTGGGTCTTATGGTAACTCTATGTTTAATCTTTTGAGGAACTGCCAAACTGTTTTCCACAGCGGCTGCACTATTTTACATTCCCACCAGAAATCATGAGGGTTCCAATGTCTCCGCATCCTTTCCAACACTTGCTATTGTCCATCTTTTTTATTTATTATATCCATCACAGTGGTTGTGAAGTGGTATCTTATTTTGATTTGCATTTCTTTAATGACTAATGATGTCAGGCATCTTTTAAGTGTTTATTGGACTTGTTTTGGAGGAATGTCTACTCAAGTCCTTTCCTATTTCCCATTTTTCAAATGGATTGCCTTTTTTTTGTTGTTGAGTTGTAAGAGTTCTGTATGTATTCTGATATAAGTCCTTTGTCAGAAACATGATTTGCAAAAAATTTCTCTCATTCTCTGAGTTGTTTTCACTTTCTCGTGTCTTTTGAAGCATGAAAGTTTTTAATTTTGATGGAGTCCAATTTATCTGTTTTATTTTTGGTTGCTTGAACATTAGGTCATATCTAAGAAATCACTGTCTAATCCAAGGTCATGAAGATTTATACCTAAGTTTTCTTCTAAGAGCTTTACAGTTTTACCTCCTACATTTAGATCTTTGATTCATTTTCATTTAGATCTTTGATCTATTTTGAATTAATTATGGTGTGAGGCAAGGTTTCAACATCACTCTTTTGGATATGGGTATCCAGGTCACCCAAGCATTTATAGAAAAGATTTTTCTTTCCCTCAATGAATTGTCTTAGTACCTTTGTTGAAAATCAATTTCCTGTGTAAGGGTTTATTTCTGGACTCCCAGTTCTCTTCTTTTTTAAAAAAAGATTTATTTATTTACTGCCCCCCTACCCCCTGCCCTGTCATTGCCTTTGCGCTCGCTGTCTGATATGTGTGTTGTTCTGTGTCTGCTGGTCCCCTCCCCAGGCGGCACCGGGAACCGATCCTGGGACCTTCTGGAGTGGGAGAGGGTCGCCCAATCTCTAGTGCCACCCCAGCTCCCTGGTCTGATGCACCTCCCATTGCCTCTCCTCTGTGTCTCTTTTTGTTGAGTCATCTTGCTGCGCCAGCTCTCTGCATGGGCCAGCTCACTGCGTGGGCGAGCACTCCGCATGGGCCAGTTCTCCACTCAGGCCAGCTCGCCATGCAGGCCAGCCTGCCTTTCACCAGGAGGCCCCGGGAACTGAACCCTGGACCTCCCATATGGTAGACTGGAGCTCAATTGCTTGAGCCACATCCGTTTCCCCCAAGTCTATTCTTTTGATATGTATGTCCATCCTTATGCCAGTACCACACTGCTTGATTACAAAAGCTTTGTTAGTAAGTTTTGAAATCAGAAAGTGTAAGTCGGGAGTGGATGTGGCTCAAGCAGTTGGGTGCCTGCCTCCCACATGGGAGGTCCTGCGTTCAGTTCCCGGTGCCTCCTAAAGAAGACAAACAAACAATGAGCAGACATCGAGCAAAAACAAATAAAAAATGAGCAGACAATGAGCAAAAAACAAAAACAAGCAGATAGCAAGCAAAAACAAAACGAGCAGGGAGAGGGTGTGGCTCAAGCAGTTGGGTGCCTGCCTCCCACATGGGAGGTCCCGGGTTCGGCTCCTGGTGCCTCCTAAAGAAGACATGAACAGACAACAAGCGAAAAAAAAAACATCGAGCAGGCAACAAGCAAAAACAATGAGCAAAACAGATGAGGGAGCCATCTCGGGGGGAGGGGGGGAGTATAAGTCCTCCAACTTTGTTCACTGTCCCTTGCTTCTAGATGCTTTTAAGGATCAGCTTGTCTATTTCTACAAAAAAGGCAGATGGGATTTCAACTGGGATTATAATGACTCTGTAAGTCAATTTAGGAAGTATTGCCATCTTAACAATATTATGTTTTCCAATCCTTTTATAAAATTTATTTCTATGTATTTAATTCTTTTTCATGCTTTTGTAAATGGATGTTTTTTTTTTATTTCATTTCAAATTGTTCATTGATAGTGTATAGAAAAAGCTACTGATTTTTGTATACCAATCTGTATTCTGCAATCTTGCTGAACTTGTATGTTTGCTCTAATTGTATGTTTGTGGATTCCTTAGGATTTTCTATATATAAGATCATGTCACCTGTGAATAGAGAGTTTTACTTCTTTCTTTCCAATCTGGATGCCCTTCCTCCCTTCCTCCCTCCCTCCCTCCCTCCCTTTCTTTCTCTCTCTCTCTCCCCTTCTGTCTCTTCCTCCTATCCTCCCTTCCTTCCTTATTTCATTTTTTTGTCTAATTGCTCTGGCTAGATCCTCCATTGAATAGAAGTGGTAAGAGCAGACATTCTTGGCTTGCTCCTAATCTTAGGAGGAAAAGCTTTTAGTTTTTGATCATCAAGTACAATGTTAGCAGTGGGCTTTTCTTAGATGTCTTTATCAGGTTGAGGATGTTCCC
>JAQZBX010033444.1:0-25392 GCA_029593785.1 Cabassous unicinctus | reverse complement strand
CAATCAGCGGGCTACATGGTAGCCCTAAACCCTATAAATTGTACTGCACTTCCCTAATAAAGTAGACCTGCGCCACCAGCCTCGTCTCCGCAGCTTCTTTACTGCGTCGCCCTCCACACCGGATTCCCCCACACGCCGGCCGGGCCACCAGCTCGGGGTCTCCTCTCCCACCCGGAGAGAGAGACAAACCACAGCCTCCGTAGACTCAGATTCTGGTCTGTCAAATATTTCCTGCACTAATAATATCTACAGAAAGCACTTGAGTGATCTGTGCCCAATGACTACTTATACACATGGAATGGGTTCCAGGTAAAATGATGCTTTGTACAAACCTACGGGCAGGGCAGAGTCGCCTGTTCCCCCTCCTGTGGGAGTTATCAATCTACAGCAAGAGAACTGAGGTTCTTATCTTTGCTAGCTTATGATAATTGCAAATATGCATTTCAGGGTGTGATTTTGTTTTCGAAGTTACTTTCCCAGACTATGTGCCCTATATTTACAAGTAAAAACAGCAATAGAATACAAGTCCAGCTTTCAGGAGCTGGACACCTCCCCAGTTTGCCCTCTGAGGAATTTCCCAAAAGTTTCCCCTTCACCAATTCCCACTCTCATCTCAGTTGCCAGATCTTAGTCCCATGGTCACTTCTCTTTGTGAGGGATCCTGGGAAATGTAGTTTTTCAGCTAGGCACCTATTGTTACCCCCAACAAAATCAGGGTTTTGTTAACAAGGAAAAGGGAAGGAAAAGATCTGAGATGGGTAACTTTAAGGCAGAAGGGGCAGAAAGGAATTTATCTGACCCCAGAATTGTTAGAAAGGCTGAAGATGGAGGTCTAGACACAACTTCCAGATTAGTCTGATTAAAGACTGTTCCTCCCTGCCCCAACCTGTGCCACCTGGGCAGCAAAACAGATGACCTTTGGCCCTTCTGGGATGCACCTTATTGGAGGAAATTAGGTCATGTGTCTTCAAGAGATGATGGGAAATGTAGTCTGAAAAAAATCTACTTTTCCAGCCCTTCCTTTTACAGATAAGAAAACTGAGGCTGGATGGGGTTCTGAGTTTTCTCAATGACGTTTGGGTTATAAAAAACAGGCAGTGAGGGAAGCGGGTGTGGCTCAATCGATAGAGCCCCCGTTTACCATGTGTGAGGCCCCGGGTTTGTTTCCCGGGGCCTCCTTGTGAGGGCAGGCCAGCTCGCGCGGCACGGTGGGCTGATGCAGTGGGACCTCACAGCAAGGGGGAGATAAGCAGACACGGAGAAGACACACAGCGAATGGACACGGCAAGCACAAGCAGCAAGGGGGGCATAAATAAATAAATAAATAAATAAGTCTTAAAAAAAAAACAAACAAAAAAAAAACAGGCAGTGGGAGAGTGGATGTGGCTCAGGTGACTGAGCTCCCACCTACCATATGGGAGGTCGCTGGTTCAGATCCTGGTGCCTCCTAAAAAAGACAATGAGCTGGTGCAACGGGCAGGAAAAACATAATGAGAGACACAACAAAGCAGGGAGCAGAGGTTCCTAGTGCCTCCTAAAGAAGACAGCGAGCTGGCACAATGGGCAGGTGTGATGAGCTGACGCAACAAAATGACGCAACAAGAGGCCAGGGGAGGAAAAAACAATGAGAGACACAACAAAGCAGGGAGCGGAGGTGGCTCAAGTGATTAGGCACCTCCCTCCCTCATCAGAAGTCCCAGGTTCAGCTCCCGGTGCCTCCTAAAGAAACAAGGAAGATGAACAAACACAGCAAGGAAACAACAACAAGGGGCGGGGGAGAAATAAGTGTTTTCAAAAGTAGATTTGGGGAAGTGGGTGTGGCTCGGTGGATGGAGCCCCCGTTTACCATGTGGGAGCCCCGGGTTCGCGTCCCGGGGACTTCTTGTGGGGGCACGCCAGCCTGAGTGGTGCGGTGGGCTGATGCAGCAACCTCACGGCAGGAAGCGGGTGTGGCGCAATGGATGGAGCGCCCGTTTACCATGTGAGAGGCCCCAGGTTCGTTTCCCGGGGCCTCCTTGTGGGGGCAGGCCGGCTCGCGCGGCGCCGTGGGCTGATGCGGCGAGACCTCACAGCGAGGGAGAGATGGGCGGACATGGAGAGGACGTGCAGCGAATGGACACAGCAACACAGGCAGCGAGGGGGGGATAAATAAATGAGATAAATAAATCTTTAAAAATATATATATATATATATAAAAGTAATAATAAAAAAAATAAAAGTAGATTTGTTTAAAAACAGGCAGCGGGGAAGCGGGTGTGGCTCAGTGGATAGAGCCCCCGTTTACCATATGGGAGGCCTGGGTTCGCGTCCCGAGGCCTCCTTGTGAGGGCAGGCCGGCTCGCGTGGTGCCGTGGGCTGATGCGGCAAGACCTCACAGCAAGGGGGAGATAAGCAGACACAGAGAAGACACGCAGCGAATGGACACAGCAGCACAAGCAGCAAGGGGGGGGATAAAAAAACAAACAAACAAACAACAAAAAAAAACAGGCAGCGAACATTTATCTTGATTTTTCCAATCTTGCTGGTTATTTAAAGTAAAAACATGAAAATAATGTCTGTAAAAGCATTTCTGTTATTAAATGTAAAGTATTTAAAATATACATTTCGAAAGACAACTTTCTATCATGAGAGAAAAAAATGACATTTATGAAAGCATAAAAAAGACTATTCTCACAATTGCAAATTTACACTCGTACAGCTGCCCTGAGATCCTTCACCCAGAAGCCAAACATCTCTTTAGGGGCAGTGGGATGTTTTTTTCACAAGTTCATAGTGTGGCCAGCTAATTTAGGCTGAGGTAGAGGGGGCGGTTAGGAGGAGGGAAAGGTACAGTGCTCCTGATCTCCATTCAGCAGTGTTAATTCTACATCCTCAGCTCAAAACTGCTACCCGGCATTCTCCTTCTTCTGGTTCTGCCTGTGCCTATTGTTCAATAAGATTAGCAGACAACTTCCAGAATATGTTTAGAGTTGGGGGATAGAGAGATTACTGAGAACCTGTTTCATTTGCAAGTGATGAAGCAAGAGAACACAAAGGAAAGGAAGATTCCAGAACTGTATTTCTCCAGAAAAAGACAGGAACAAAAGCATAAATTCTACCCTAAGAAGGTGGAGTTGATTCACAGTTGTGGTGAACCAGCACATTTCATTGATTCCAAGACATGCATTTTATTTCACGTTTGTGCCTCTGAAATGTGAAGATGCTTCTGACATTGGTGATGGCTCCTGGCCACTGGTGGTTTAATGTACATGACACTGTTGTGTAAGAGTGAGAAAGCATCTCCAGCAATAGGGTGCAGTTGAGGTGTTGACAGGTCGGAAGGAAATCCCGGGGCCAATAGTAGGGCACCCTGTTCATAAAATGCTGGCCCATAGATCTCTTGAGATCCCATAGGATAGTCTAGGGTGCAAAACTAGCCACACAGACAGCTCTGAGTTAAAAAGAGATTCTGAAGAGTTGTGCACTAAATATAAAGAACTTTTATAAATAATTTTTATTTTTTTTTGTATTCTTTTTTTTACATATGCACAAGAGAGAATTATACCTAAATAAACATACATGAGATCTTTCAATAAGAATGAAATAAAAATTCTCAATGACCAGAAAGCACAGTGTCATTTAATTGGCAGCATTTTCCTTTATCCGTCCATAAAATAAGTGTGCATCTTAGAACGGATGGCATCTTGGATTTGATGAAATATGCTGTCACAACATGGGGAGGGGCTCAAAAGATTCCAGGCAACCGTGACAAATGTCTGCTGCATTCACGCCTATGGCAGCAAGGAGCTGTTGACTGTCTCCTGGGCACTGGAGTAGCCCCAAGACTTGAAGCTTGATGGCAGCCCCATGGCAGGAGCAGAGAAAGAGCTGGTAAGCGTGGGACCTGGCTGCATGGGGGGGGGGGGTGCATGCCCAGCACTCGGGGCTCCCCAGGTCCCAGTGGGCAGGGCAGGAGCTGCCCGGTGGCCTAGGACTGACCTCCAAGTGCACCCAAGGAGAAGGAAGCGAGTGTGGCTCCGTGGGAAACCCTCCACGGAAAAAGCCCCAGGAGCCGGATCCTGTGGTTGGTGGGGCAAGAACTCCAGGGACAAACTCAGAATCCTGCTCCTTCCAGGGGCTTTGCAGACACACAGCGCTTGCCCACTCCACTGCCTCCTGGCACCTTGCAGTGCCGCGATGAGGCTGTGTGTTTGTGTTTGTTTTCACATGTGTATCCCCCTATAAAACCCACAGCTCTGTGAGGGCAGGGACTATGTCTGGTTGCCACTGTGTCACCGTGCCTGGTGCAGGGAGGACTCGACAGAGACTAGTTGAATGAATGAACATATGGTAGAGAATGGGCAGGTTCAGTGAGACCCAGAGAAGTCCTTTGCCCAGATCTGGTGGGGGGTAGGGTAAGATCCTCTGCCACCGTTCCCTCATGCCACCTGTGTCTCCAGCTCACCCTCTTAGGACTGGTCCCCCTGGGAGCAGACTCTGAGTTGGAGATTGTGCGCAGGAAATTTATCTGGGAGAGCTCTTGGGATCAACGCTGGGGTGTGTGTAAATGAAGCAGGATTGCACTGAGGGGAGAGCTGAATGGCGACCAAGTCCTCACCACTTCTGTGGGCAGCTCTGGAGCTGGACAGCCCTGCAGAGTTGTCCCAAATTGGGGCGAGGGAGCCAGACCTTTATACCCCATGTGGACCGGTCATTGGATGTGGATTTCCCCAGGGAAGGGAACATGACAGCTCAAGGGAAGTCTCAGAGAGGTGCCGCCAAGGGCCAACAGCTGACACTCAGCTGGGGGATGGGTGGGGGACACGCGCTGGGTCCTGGCGGGGGCATCTGAACAGTGCACCATGGCACCCGCTGCACCCATGGAAGTTTTCATCGCAAGAAGGGTCACAGGTGGGAAAGGAGTCATGAGTCCAGGGGGCCCGAGCTGGCTCTGGTCCCCCTGGGGGCGGGGGCGACGTTCCTATAATGTCTAACTGGGCTTGGCAGGTGACAGGGTTTGGGGCATTGGGCTGAGCTCAGGCGGAGGGAGCAAAACTTCCCTGCAGGCCAACGACAGGTCCAGTGCCGTGCCTGGCCCTCTGTACACAACCTCTCACTGATCCTCAACACTGCCCTGGGAAGGAGGCATCGGGAAGCCGAGACTAGAGAGGTGCAGAGGCCAATGGAAGCTGCGCAGCTGGTGAGTGGCAGAGGCAGGATTGGAAGCCGGGCCTGCCTTCCTCCAAAGCATGGAGCTGGGGCTGTAGGCGCCACGAGGCTGCCTGAGCAAATATCTGCAGAGCTTTAAGGGACGGAGATAGGGAGGGCTTCCTGGAGGAGGGGACACTGAGCCGAGCTTGGCCAACTGGGGCTGGGGAGCAGGGCACTCCCATTTCTCTGGAGCAATGGGGAAGAGGCACTCACTGTGGCCTCCCAGGGGAAGCAGAGAGGCTGGCAGGAGGAGGCGTGAAGCAGATAGCAGAGCTCTTGTTTGGCTCCTGGAGAGAAGGCATTGGGCCAAAGTGCACGTGGCCGGGGACTCCCCTGGCCCAGCGTGCTTCGCTGGGACCGCGGAGCCTGGAGTAGGGAAGCCCTTGTAGAAGGGAGGATACCTGGCTGCTGCCCAAGAGATTCATAGACAGAGAGAGAGAGAGAGAGGGAGTGGTGGGACTTTGCAGCAAGGGAATTGGGGTTCAGGTCTCAGCTCCTCTACCTGTTCCTCCTGAGACCTCTGGGCCTCCACAGCCCCATCTGTAAAAGGGGACACCAGCCATCTCGGAGGCTACCCGAGAACTAGATGAGCTGGTAAAGAGTAAAGTTCCCTACAGCTCCCAGAACATGCCAGGGGCTCTACACACAGCATCTATTCATGAGAGTATATGCACACCGCCTGTTTGGTGCTTGACAAATGCCAGTGATGCAGGCTAGCTTTGTTTTAAGAAAATGAAACCACAAACACTCACTTTTATGACATTGGACTATTTGAATTCTGAAGAAACATTTTAAAAATATTGTAGGGAGTAGATGCGGCTCAAGCAGTTGCATGCCTGCTTCCCACATGGGCAGTCACGGGTTCGGTTCCTGGTGCCTCCAAAAAACAAACAAACAAAACAAACAAACAAGCAAGCAAATAAAAAATCAACTCGGGAGCCGATGTGGCTCAGTAGTTGAGCGCCAGCTTCTTGCTTACGAGGTCCCAGGTTTAATCCCTGGCCCCAGTACCTCAAAAAAAAAAAAAAATTGTAATTTTAGAACAATTTTAGATTTACAGAAAAATTGCCAAGATAATACAGAGGGTTCCCATATACCTTCACCCAGTCTTCTCCCTCATTAGCCTCTTACATGACCGTGTACCTTTGCGCAGATTAAGAAACTAGATTGGTACAGTACTATTAAGTACTTCAGGTTGAAGGAACATCTTTGAGAAGTCACTCTCCTCTCCTGTGAAAGCTTGTGAAGTTCTTGACAAAGAAATGGAAACCAGATGTAGCAGTTTGATATTATTGATGAATTCCAAAAAGAAATATTGGATTATGTTTGTAAACTGGTCGTTTTCTCTGGGCATATAAGAATGTTTTGGGTTCAGAGGTTTTACTTTTACTTGATTAAATAATGATTAAGGCTTTGATTGGGCCACATCAGTAGGACATTCAGTCCCTGCCCCCTTGGTGGGTGGGACTCACAGAGACACTGCACCACAGAGAAGAGAGGTTGGAGTTTTAGAGCTAGAGCCCCAGGAAGTAAGCACACAGAGGAGCTTGGTTGTGAGGAAAGAGAAAAGGACCCAGGAAGAAAAACAAGCTGTTTGCCTGATAGTTTGCAGCTGGACTTGTGGAGAGAGCAGAGGCGCTGAGCCTGGAGAGAAGCAAGCCCCGAGAAGAGAGGAACCCAGGAAGCCTGAACCCTCACAGATGTCGGCAGCCATCTTGCCCCAACACGTGGCAATGGACTTTAGTGAGGGAACTAACTTACGCTTTATGGCCTGGTAACTAAGCTTCTACCCCAAATAAATACCCTTTATAAAAGCCAACAGATTTCTAGTACTTTGCATCAGCACCCCTTTGGCTGACTAATACACCAGATATGAAGATAAGCCATGTCGGAGATGACAATGTGGGCAATTGGCAGATGGGAGTGTTTTAGTTTGCCAAAGGGGTGCCAAAGCAAGGGACCAGACATGTGTTGGCTTTTATAAAGGGGGTTTATTTGCTATAAAAGCTTACAGTTCCAAGGCCATGGAAAGTCCAACTTAAGGCACCATAAGAGGCTCTTTCTCACCAAAGTCAGTGGCCAAGTATTGAAACAAGATGGCTGCTGATCTCGGCCCAGGTTTCCACCTTCCCCTCCGGGCTCACCCTTTCCTCTTGAGCTCCCTGTGCCCAGCCTCTTGGGGCTTCATGCTTAAGTGATCCTGTAGTCCTCTCTCTCCTGACATAGGGCTTGTTTCTTTCCAGGCTTCCTATATCAGTCTCAGCTGTTCCGCTCTCTTCCCCTGTTCACTTGTAAGCTATCCAGCAAATGGCTCATCTCTCTCGGGACCTCAGCTGTTTAAGCCTCTCCTTTCTGTCACCTGGCAGGACAAAAAATAATAGAGCTCTCTCTTCCTGTGTCTGAGTGAGTCCATTCCTATCAGACCCAGCAAGGGCGTGGGGGCTTAACTTGAGTCCCGCCCCATTGACATAGTCCAAAAAAAATCCTTACAGCAATCTTAACAGGTAATGTAATCAAAGGCCCTTCAACTGAATTTAATGCAATCAAAGAGTATCACACTCAGAGGAATAGATTATTTTACAAACATAATCTTTGTCTTTTTGGGATTCATAAAATAATCTCAAACTGCCACAGGAGTCAATGGACAGGATGTGTTGAAGAGACAACAGAAGTCAGAGGCCTCCATTCACACTTGAGTCTGCCATTTACTCTGTATCTTGGCAAGCCTCCTTACCCATATGCCTCAATTTCCTCATTGTAAAATGGGAATGACATTCTCTGCCTGGTGTCCTTGCCAAGGTATGGCAGATACTAGTTTCCCCCTTAGATCCATTTTCCTATCTTCCTCAGGCCAGGTCCTTAGTTGTAGTCAACTGGAAATAGGCAGAATTGGTGTGTGCATGTTCCTTGAAGGGAGAAGTTGTGCCCATATATTGCCCTTCCTCTTTGCTGCTGACAGAATGCTGTCATAATGGCTGGAGCTCCAGCAGCATTGACAGACATCTGTGACCTGGCAAATGCAAGGTCCACATGGCAAAAAACCAAATAAACATATATATACATATATATTCACATATATATATGAAACCTGGGTTCCTGACATCATAGAATGCCATGGACAAACTACTTCTAGATTAGAGTTTCTTAACCTCAGCACTATTGACATTTTGGAGTGGTTCATTTTTTTTGTGTGGGGGTGGGGGGCTGTCCTGTATGTCATAGGAGGTTTAGCAGCATCCATGGCCTCTACCCATTAGATGCTAGTAGCCGTCCGCCTCCTGCCACTTGTGAAACCAAAAATATCCCGGACATTGCCAAATGCTCTCTGTCCCCAGGTGAGGACCACTACTGGACCAATGCTGTCTAATAGAAATATAATGCAAGCCACTAAAGTGAAGCCATATATATAATTTAAAATTTTCTAGTAGTCACATTTTAAAAAGCAAAAATAAACAGATGAAATTAATTTGAATAATATATTGTATTTAGAGCAATATATTCAAACCATTATAATTCAACTCGTAGTCAATATAAAAACTATTAGGCTATAGCATATTCTTTTTTTTTTTTTTTCATATGAAGTCTTTGAAACCTGGTGTGTATTTTACACTTACAGCACATCACTATTCAAACTAGTCATCTTTTGAGTTTGTGGTAGCTACATGTGGCTTATGGGTAGCAGAATTGGATGGTGTTAACCCTAGACTTTTAGGTTAAATTGAGGGAGAAAAAAGTCTCTATCTTGTTTAAGCCCTTTTTATTTTTGGGTTTCTGTTATTTGCAGCAGAATGTAATCCTAAGTAGCACAAGGGGTTTTTGAGCAACTACACACTTTGGAACATTCAAGAAGTAAATGAGTGTGAGATTGGTGATGTGCGGCTGCACAGATAAATGTGCTACAAGGAGGGAGAACATGCAATGCCAACTGATGACATTGTCTCCTTTTGTCCTCCCAACTGCTCCAAGAAGCAGTGTCAGCCTCTTTCATTTTGGGGGGTATATACCTAAGAATGGGATTGCCAGGTCATATAGTAATGCTATGCTTAATATTTTAAGGAACTGCCAAACTGTTTTCCACAGTAGCTGTCCCATTTTACATTTCCATCAGCAATGCATGCGTGCTCAAATTTCTCCACATCCTTGCCAACACTTGTTGTTTTCTGTTTTTCTAATAATAGCCATCCTAGTGGGTGTTGGGTGATATCTCATTGTAGTTTTTGATTTGCATTTCCCTAATGGCTAACCTACCCTGAGCTTTTTATCATTTCCTAAAATATGTAAGGATTCCCATACAATATCCAGTCATCTGTTGCATTTTTTGAGTTTATAACAAAATATTACACCATATGAAACTTGCTTTTCTTTGCTCAACATTGTTTGTGAGGGAATCATCACAAATAGGAGCTCCTATTGGGCTCCCGTCTACCATATAGGAGGTCCAGGGTTCGATTCCCGGGCCTCCTGGTGAAGTCAAGCCGGCGAGCTGGCCTGAGCAAAGAGCTGGCCCACCCGGAGTGCTGGCCTGCTCAGGAGTACTGGCCTGCACGGAATGCCGGTCCGAGGGGAGAGCTGGTGCAGCAAGGTGACGCCACAAAAAAGAGACACAGAGGAGAGACAATAAAGAGACACAGCAGACCAGGGAGCTGAGGTGGCAAAAGAGATTGAGTGCCTCTCTCCCACTCTAGAAGTTCCCAGGATTGGTTCCTGGTGCCCTCAAAGAGAAGACAAGCAGACACAGAAGAACACACAGCAAATGGACACAGAGAGCAGAGAGAGAGTGCAAAAACAATGGGGGCAGGGGCATGAGTAATTAAAAAAAATAGAAACAAAACATTGTTTGTGAGATTCATGCACATAACTCCAAATCATTTTCATGGCTGTATAATATTCCACTGTTTGTGTATCTAGTCTCCTATGGATGGACATTTTGTCTGTTTCCAATTTTTGCTCTTATAAGCATGTTTACACATGCTTTTCCCCCTGGCTGGAGTCCCCTCCCCACCTTGGATTTAATCTCCTATTCATTGGTCAAAACCATCCTCTCAAGCAAGTCTCAGGCCCCAGCATCTTCCCTAACTGCTTTTGGAGCCCACTTGGCACTGCCAAGGCTATGTTTCTCTAGGAGACCCTGCGGAAGCTTGTTGCTGCTCTGAGGGGTGGGGGGTGGGGGGTGGGCCCGGACTACTTCCTCGGACCCAGGCACCCTCTGATTGTGGCAGGTCACTGGCCTTTGGTAAAGACATGGCGCCTTTCAGGAACGCAGGGCCTTCCAGGCAGGGATCCTGACCTCTCAGCCCTGGCCTCAAATCTCAGCTATAGATTTAGGCTCCTGGGCCTCTGTTTCCTCATCTGTAAGAAGGGGTAGTATGCCTGCTTCCCAGTGCTGAAAAGAGTCAGGTGTGTGGCAAGGGGCCTGCTCCAGGGTAAAAGTCAGCAGTCTGTCGGATGTGAGTCATGGACATGTACAAAGTAACAAGAGGGGCTGGTGGGCCATTGCTCACACAGCTGTCCCTGCCTCCTCACAGGGCTGCAGCCCCTGGGGTCCAGGCTGGGCTTAACTGTGCCTTGTAGCACCAAACGGTCAGAGGCAGATGCCTGTATTCTTTGCATGTGTATGTGTTTTGTTATGTTTTTTTAAGATTTATTTTATTTATTTACTTATTTCTCCCCACCCCCTTGTTATTTTTCACTTGCTGTGTCTGTTTGTCTTCCTTGTTTCTTTAGGGAGCACCGGGAGCTGAACCTGGGACCTCTGATGCGGGATGGAGGTACCCACTTACTTGAGTCACTCTGCTCCCTACTTTTGTTGTGTCTGTCATTATGTTTTCCTCCCTGTGTCTCTTGTTGCGTCATCTTGTTGCGTCAGCTTGCCGTGCCTGCTCGCCGTGTCAGCTTGCTGTCTTCTTTAGGAGGCACCAGGAACCTCTGCTCCCTGCTTTGTTGTGTCTCTCACTATGCTCTTTCTTCTTTGTGTCTCTTGTTGTGTCAGCTTGCCACGCCTGTCCGTCACGCCAGCTTGCTGTCTTTAGGAAGCACGGGGATCCGAACCAGCGACCTCCCATGTGGTAGGCGGGAGCCCAATCGCCAGGGCCACATCTGCTTCCCTGTATGTGTTTTAATAAGTTAATTTTTTTTATTGAGGTGAAATTCGTGTAACCTAAAACCAACCATTTTAAAGTGAAGAATTCAGTGGCATTTAGTCCCTTCACAAGTTTACATACTTGTCGCCTCATCTACTCCCAAAACATTTTCATCACCCCAGGAGGAAACCCCGTACTATTAAACAGTCAGCGCCCCCCACCCCATTCCTTCTCCCTCCTCCAGCCCCTGGAAACTACCAATCTGCTCTCTGTCTCTATGGACTTACCTGTTTTGGATATTTCATATAAATGGAATCAGACGACACGTGACCTTTTGTGCCTGGCTTCTTTCACTTAGTATCATGTTTTTGAGGTTCATCCATGTTGCCGCATGAATCAGCACTTCATTCCTTTCTAGGGCTGAACAATATTCCATCATACGGACATATCAGATTTTGGAAAAGACAGGCATTCTTGTTCACACGACTTGACTCGCGTGCCGTCCCCGGGAGCATTGCTGAAATTGACCCTCAGGAAGTTAGAAGTCTAAGAAGAAACTGCAGATGAACTATACATATCTGGTAGGATGCTACGGCTCTGAGACTCCCTAAGTATGGTGACTCTTTTTTTTTTTTTTAACAAATCAGTTTTATTGTTACGTATTAATAAAGCATAAAGCCATCCAAAGAGTACAATCAATGGTATTTGGTGTAATTACGTTTGTGCATTCATCACCCCAGTCACTCCCAGAGCACTTTCATTATTCCAATAATAATAATAAACAAAAACCAAAAGCCAAACGAAACTCATCACCTTTCAATCTCTCTATGCCTCGCCTGCTGTACATAGCTGCTATTCTTTTTCCTTCTCTCCAGTATATTTGCATTTATATTTTGTAAAAACAGTCTTATATATGCAATATCACCCATACCCGTGTTTTACATTAGGTTTCACTGTGTTATGCAGTCTTATATTACAGTTTTTGGCCCTCCTTCTAGTAATAGACATGACCTTAGACTTTCCCTTTCAACCACTGTCATACCCATACAATACCACTGTGATATGCTACACCATGATATGCTTTCACCATTTCTATTCATTTCCAAAGATTTACAAGCAAGCTTTTCACCAACTCTGCACAGATTAGCCCTCAGCTTTCCATTCCATTTAACTAAGCATGTCCCTACAAAACCACACAGGCACAACACCCATAAGACTGTCAAGTTTCTTATTTGGGAATGTGGGTTTTCTAAGCCAGGTGTGGTAGGCTTAAAAACAAGGCAAGGGAAGCGGCTGTGGCTCAATTGGTTGGGCTCCCGTTTACCATATGGGAGGCCCCGGGTTCGATTCCCAGGGCCTCCTGGTGAAGGCAAGCCGGCCCCTGCGGCACAGTGAGCCGACACAGCAAGATGACTCAACAAAGGGAGACAAGCAGACACAGAAAAACACAAAAGCAAATGGACACAAGCAAGCACAAGCAGCAAGGGGGGGATAAATAAATCTTTAAAAAAAAAAACAAGGCAAAGGCATATTCACTTCCCAATCCCTGCAATCTGTGACTATGACCTTACATAGCAAGAAGCATGGTTAATATAAGGAGCTTGAGGGGAGGCGCTTATTCTGGATTATCTGGGTGGGCCTTAAATAAGACAGACACACAGGAGGAGGCAGATGGAGCCTCCTCCATCTGCTCCACGATGGAGCAGAGAGACGCAGCCACAAGCCAGGGAATGGTGACAGCCAGCAGAAGCTGGATGACCCAAGGAATGGGTTCTCCATCAGAATCTTCAAGGGGAGTATGGCCCTGCCGGAAGCTTGATTTTAGACTTCCAACTTCCAGAACAATGAGAGAATAAATTCCCGTTGTTTAAAAAAAAAGAACAAACTCTAAAAAGGGAGCGAAGATATGCAGTCATCTAAAACATACAGACAGAGTCATAACTAGATGATACGAGTGACCATTCCTGGGGCGCTATACTCGCCCAACCCCTAAGCTTCATCACAACCCTAAAACTAGGACTTATTTTACCCATTTTTACCAATGGCAAAACTGAGGTCCAAAGGGACTATGAAACAAACCATTCCAGAGCTTAGAGGCTTAAAACTACGATCATTTATTTGCTCACAAGCCTGCATCTCCAGCAGGGCTGGGTGGGAGCAGCTCATCTCTCTTCCATGTGGCATCTGTTAGAGCAGATTCATTGGGGAATCCAAGACGGCGACCCATGGGGTGGCTGGAGTGACTGGGGGCTGGCTGCACCTTGCTCTCCAACAGAGCAGGTAGACGTCTTCACGTGGTGGTTCAGAGCTCTGGGAGAGCACGGGCAGAACCCGGAACTGGGGAGCTGGGACAACATCATTTCTGCCTCCTTAGATGGTCAATGCAAATAACAGGGCTAGCCCCGGGGGGACGGGTGGGGGACAGATGCCATCTCTTGATGGACAGAATGGAATGCAATCAGCTTGCCCTAGTCTGAGCCATCATAAACCCACATGTATCCTGTGCTCGCTTCCCTTCCTCCGGACCTTTGCACATGCTGCATGCCTCGCCTGGCCTGCCACCCTTCACCCCCCGACTCCACAGAACAGCTTAAATCCATTGGTAGACACCACAGGACTGAGACTTTCCAGAGCCCCAAAGCCCTCCTTTGTGTTCCCGGGGCAGCTTGGCTGTCCCTGACCACACTGTGCCATATTCGCTGCATCCCCACCAGCCTCTCTAGTTAGAATTTCCAACTTGCATTCCTGGCACCCAGCCCCACCCCATGCCTAGCCCATGGTGGGTGCTCAGGGGGTATTTGTCCAGTGAATGGATCCAGCAAAGCGTGTGCCCTCTCCACGCCACCCCAGAGCTCCTCCCATACAAGCATGGAGCAGGCCGTGGACCCTGAGACAGGGCTTGGCCTTCAGGAGGCTTATGAGGATGTGCCCTTCAGATGAGCATCTGTGGAAGGGAGGGGACAGAAGCAGGATGTCAGCAGCAATGCAAGGCTGGTGACTTCTTTGACTGATCCCACAGGGAGTCCTGGGGCTAAAATGGTCTGTACTTTTGTGCCCAGCTGGGCACAGTTGGCCACACTTTTTTACTCCTGTCTTGATAGTCATGGGAATGAGTCTACTCGGAGAAGGGTGTGACCTGGGGCAAGTCAGCTCTCTGCAGTTGAGGCCATCCCAGAAGTTGCCAGGCCCCCTCTCACCTGGGGACCAGAGATCACCCAGAGGTGGGTCATGGCCTCACAGAGCTCCACTCCCTCTTCACCAGCCTCTCTGCCCCCCACACTGCCACCAGATTAATCTTTCCAAAAGGCAAGTCAGAAATGTGATTCCTCTGCTTTAAACACTCCAGGGTCTTCTTTTAACCTATGAATAAAATCCCAGCTTTGGCTGTGTGATCTGCCTCCCCACTCCCCAACTTCCTCTCCTAACTCTCCCCTTGAGCACCCAGACCCAGACGTGCCAAAGTAAAGTCTTCCTCAGGGCCTTTGCACTGATTGTTGCCCCTACCTGGAATCATTTTCCCTCCAGGTGATCACAGAGGTGCTTTCTCTGCACCCAATGGGCCGCAGCTCAATGTCACCTCCTCCAGGTGGCCTTCTCTGATTATGTACTCCATGCATTCACGCTTTCATATGTAGTCATCTAGAATTTACTGAGCACTTACTATGTGCCAAGCACTGTTCTAGGCAGTAGAAATAACACAATGAGCTAGAGAGCCCAGTTCCTGCCCTGTTGGATCTTATATTCTAATGGAAAAGATGATCAATAAACAAGTTCAAATTTTTAAAAAGCCACGATTTCAGAGAGTGTAAAGTGCTACGAAAAAAATAAGAGCAAGGTAGGAGCCCGTACCCAGGCAGGGAATCCCTGACATCCCAGCTGGGAGCCGTCTCTCCCCTACACGGAGATGCTCCTGCGCCGAGCCCTGGGCGCACAGCCAGGCGCAGAACACAGAGGAGGCGCATGAGAGCCGACGGCTGCGGTGAGTGTCACCTGGGGCCCCTCTCCCTGTACCCCTAGTCCTGCGGGTTTGGAGGCGCGCTCGCTCGCGGGAAGGGCACGCCGGTGCAGGTCAGTCCAGGTGCGGACAACGCGGGGAGACGCCCTCCTGGTCCGCACTTCCTGGGGGGCGGCTCCGGCCTTGGCCCCACCCCTCGGGCCGTCCATAAAGGTGCGGAGCCGGGCGGTGCCGCGGGCCCGAAGCGCGCAATTCAGGTGTCCGAGTGTGGCCCGCGCGGCCGCGTCTGCGCTCACTGCCCGCGCCTCGCTCGGCGGCGCTCGGAGCTCCAGCCATGCTGTTCTGGCACACGCAGCCCGAGCACTACAACCAGCACAACTCCGGCAGCTACCTGCGGTAAGGGCCCGCGCTGCCCCGGCCGGCCCGCGGCGCAGCCCCGGGGGCCTCGGCCCGGGTCGGCTGGGCGAGGCGCGGTCTGCGGGCGGCCCGGGGAGGACGGAAGCTGGAGGACTCGGGACCCCAAGCGCTGTCGCTGGGCTCACTTCTCCCTGGCGACGGCGAATCCCCTGGAGGCCACTTTGCGCCCGGGGCGCCCGGCTCGGCCCTTTGGGGATCCGCCTAGGGACAGACGGACAGACCCCAGCGGGACCTGACGCGCACCCGGGAGGGGGGCGCGCAGAGCTTGGTGTCGGCCGAGGACTCCTCCCCTGACGATCCCCGGCGGGCGCGGGGCGCGGCCACAGCCTCCCCTAGACCCGCACCCCCACCCCCCGTTTCGGAGAAGAGGACACTCCCTGCCATCAGTCTGGTCCCTTCCTGGGGAAGTCTAGTTCCTGCTCTTTGCCCCTGTTCCCGGATCCCTCTCGGAGCCCCGCGCCCTCTCCTGTGCCCTTCGCTGTGCCCGGGAGCGGATGGGTGCGCAGCTCAGACCCGCCTCCAGACCTCGCCGCGGAGGGGCGGCCACCCTCCCCCGGGGGTTTGCGTGTATTCGCCCGAGGCCTGCGCATTTATTGCCCTTGATGGAAATCTTTCTTCTTCTGCAGGGATTTGACTAGTGCTCTTCAAAGGGAAAAGTAAGTCCTACCTGTTTTGCAGAGTTCTCTACAATTCCCAGAATCTGCCCTATAAGGGAGTAGCACCCCCCCACCCCGCCCTCGCCCGTCCCCCATCCGATTCAGTCCCGGAGGATTGTTTTTTCCCTGTTCTGCTGCTGGCTGGGTACTAATGGGCAGGCATCTCACTTTCTGAACTCGCCTGAACCAGCTTTAGCCTGCCTTTCCATCCTAGTCACAGTTTATTAAATGCGCCTAATTTAACCCAAAGGGCATTTGATATGGGCTCCGGAAAAGTGAATTGTGAGGTCCAAGGGCCTCAGCGGTCGCCGACAGCCCCAACCCCAACCGCCCTGAATCGTGAAGGCTACTTTTGGCCCCAAGAAGGTCCCACTCAGATTTAAGGCTGCCTGTTACTTGTAAATCCTGGCCTCTGATGGGTGTGATAGTCCTCCCAGAAAGCAATTCGCCTTCCAGAAAGCAGAGGAAGGAATAGGTTTAACTGATGTGCGCGCTGTTTTTCATCCCTGGGCCAGAGTAGCAGGAGAAGGGGAAAAGTCTAGCATGTTAATTGAGGGCTGCCGGGCTCCAAGCAGAGGTGGGTGGTGTCACCAGAGGAAAGCTGCCTTTGGGGATTCACTTCACACGAAGTGCCACAATGGAATACATTTTCATTCTCCTGCACTTTGGAGTTTGTTAGTTGTAGCTTTGCCTCAATTTTAGTCTGTGGCCATACCTTTAAAAAAATGAGTTTGAAGGTGACCCAGGGCTGAGGTTGAGAACATCTAAAACTTCCTGGATACCTAAACTGTTATCACTAGGGGGTAATTTTCCCCTGGCGTGGGAGGCGCAGTTTTCACATCTGCTACTGTCCTGATAGCTTTTAGTCTTTTGTTGTTGCCTTAGGAGAAGGGGATTTGGGGTGAAAGGTGCTGCAAAGCCACGTTGGTTTCTGGGTGGTTTGGGGACCACTTCTAGGAAGCTGGGGATTTTACCCTTGGGTAGGTTGACCTTGGTGAAGGGGTCGTGTGCAGTAAATGTGCAATCTAGGATGAGGGTCTGGTCCTTCTCCTGTTTTTAAAAAATAATTTTTGGTCATCTCCCCACTCTGCAAGTTTTCAGATGTCACCAGGGTAATATAGGCTTTCCTCCCTTCCTTTTTCTGTTTGATGTTCTCATGATTTATTCCTCGGCAAATACGGATGCTAGCTTGAAACAAGTCACTGTTGGATGATGGTTCTACCCCACCCCCACACCCTCACTGTTATTTATTTATTTATTTTTTAATTGAAAGGTAGCAGCCCATTAACTTAACATGGTCTGGGCAAACACGGAATTGTGCAATTCCCCCAGGTGAGCAGGCTGCCTGGCTTCTCCCGTGTTCCTAGATAACCCCGCGGCTGGGACTGTGCCCCGACTCAGGTGGAAGGTGTGGCTGCGGAGAAGCCAGGATGGGAGGTTTCCCAGGCGTGCCCCAAACCAGGCTGCTGCCTCTGGGAATGGGGTAGACTTTGTCGGGGTGTGTGCCGGGTTTGTGTTACAGAGACACTCGTTTATTGTGGCTCATGAGGAACAGATTGTACCTGTGGTTTTGCTGTTTTATAGAGTGAAGTGGGGTCAGCTAATCTGATTCCCAGCCCAGGACACACGAAGGAAGGAGGTTATCAAGATAAGGACGCTGGCATATTTTTGGCATGTGTTATGCACTGCACATAATTTTGAGCTCCTGAACAAGTCATTCCTGCTCGCGGGCCATCCATGTTCTCAAGGATTTTTTTTCCCTTCCCATGCGAAGGCATTTTCTTGATGTGGTGGGGAGTTTTGTTTAAGAGGTGGGGGAAAGGAATCATTGAGCTTATGAAGATTTTCCATTTGGATAAGAGAACTGAATTGAAACTCAGGGCCTTCCGTCTTGAACGATTGATATAACCCTTAAAATGGGTTTATCGCCGGCCAGATGTCCTCTGTTTTAGAAGGGTGGGGGATGTCTCAAGCAAAGTTTCTGCACTTGCAGAGTTCACAGAGGGCTGAGGACCGGGCTCAATTGGTTTGAGACGTATTGGATAGGTAGAAGAGTTAATCAAAAAGAAAAATCCGTTCCGTTGGCTTGCGCCTGCCAGACCAGACTTTGTCTTGAGTGGCCTGTCCTGGGATCTAGGAACCTAGTGGCCCTAAAGGAAGCCCCCCTGCTGCGAGTTCTCACGGCAGGGAGAGGATTTGTGGTTACTGGGTCACTTGGCATGTTCGCCTCCTCGATGGCCACTGAGTGAAGATTGACACGTAAAGGATGGCTTCGCTCCGTGCCGGGAGGAGTCACAAGTTGCCGCGGTGCCACGTGGGCTGTGTGGGCCGCTGCGGTGGCCCCGGCACTGCTGTCTTTGTGAAGTGGCCTCTTCAGGCTCACTCCCGGCCACTCCCCTGTGTGTTGCAGCGATGTGCTCGCTCTGCCCATCTTCAAGCAGGAGGAGCCCCAGTTGTCCCCCGAGAATGAGGCCCGCCTGCCGCCCCTGCAGTATGTGTTGTGCGCCGCCACGTCCCCAGCCGTGAAGCTGCACGAAGAGACGCTCACCTACCTGAACCAAGGTAAAGGCAGGTGTGTGTGTGGGGGGGTTGCCGACTGGGGCTGGGCCCAGAAAGACCCTGGGAGGCGGAGCTCATTACCTCCTGGGGTAGGTGGGGTGGGGTTCATGAAGGAGTACAGGCGTGGAGGTCAGATTCCATTTCCTGGCTGAGCCTCAGTGTCTTCATCTGAGAAATGGAACTAATACGCTCCATGATTCAGCTATTATTATAATGACAATTTACTGTGACCGTGACTGAGGTTCTTCTAGGCTAGACCGAGCACCCCAGGTCCACCAAGTCTGCCGTTTTTCCTGGAATGCACCTGGCAGATAGTGGGCATGGCCAAGTTCAACTCACCTGGGGCAGACAGACGGGAGCCCTTTGTGGCCTTGAGGGACAAGAGACAGGACATGGGCTTTGGAATTTGAATCCCAACTCCAGAACTTCTCAGCTCTGCGGCTTTGAGCTGCTCTTTTTTTTCTTTCCACCAAGCCTCAGTGTTTCCACGTGTAAGATGAGAAGGATAACTTTGTGAAGTTTAAACAAATGCATGCACGAGAAGTGCCTGGTGTGGCCAATGGTTGCTCCATGGCTAGTCCACGGACCCGTGTCCAGAGGAATGGTGCTTTGCGGTTTCTGTAGTAGTTGTACATGGGTGTTGATTGTATTTTCTTCCTGGGTCACTTCACCAGCATTCTAGCAGAATAGCAAAGAGGCAGGGAAGCCAGCTGTCTGTAGGACTCCGCCGAATTACAGGAGAGCTGGCTTCCATAGAACGTTGACTCCTCAATTTGGGGAGCCCTTTGGGGATGGGAGTCTAAGCTGATCATCGCGTTCTCCTCTCACTGCTGAACTGGGCCAAGAAACAGGCTGAGAGCTAGCAAGTGGCTGGGCCTCTGCCGCTGGAGAGAAACTCCCCCTCCCGGTATTGAAGGGGCTTGGGTGGAAGGTGATGTTTGGATGTGGGAAGCCCGTTGGCCTCAGTTGTGCACAAGGGGAGCCTGGGAGCCTGAGATCGGGCTTCAGCTGCTGAGGCTGGTGGCCCTCGATGGTGGATGGCAGGCAACGTTGGAAGAGTGTCTGTCTGTGTTTGTTTCTGCCATTTTCCTTTCTCTTTCCTGGAAGGGCAGATGCCTTGTGCCTTTGAGTTTCTCTCCTCTCTGGGCCTCTGCTTTCTTGTCTGAAGCACGAAGAAGTGACATGATTTTCTATAGAGTGGGTCCTTGTCCTTGACCTTGGTTCTGAGGAGTGAGTGGTCTGTCTTCTTGCTGGGTCTGGATGCTGCCCCACCCCCTACTTTTAAGGCCTCTGGCTGCATCCCCCCACCCACCCCTTTTTATTCAACCAACTTTGGACAGTGTTTGACACTTGGCATACTAGGTCCTTTTGAAAGAGTTTGTACGCTTGCTCAATATAGATAAGTTAAAAGAGAGGGAAGAGGAGTTATTCCATGAGCTTATCATCCTGTGTTAACTTGTCATATTTACTTTAGATATTTCCTTAGCCACGTTTTCTGATGATTAAAATGGTACGTGTTCATTATAGAACATTGGGATGATTTAGAAAAGTGTAAGGAAGAAAATTAAAAGAAAGTTAATTAAAATCCCCTCTCATCTCCCCGGAGAACCACGGCTAACAGTCCTTCTACATTACATATGTGTATATACATTTTTTAAAATTGTGATCATGCTACAGACATCTAGTCTGCTTTTTTCATTTACTGTATTAGTGAACTTTTCTCCGTGCCATTAAAAATGCGTTGAGAACTTAAAATTTTTGTAATGGCTGCATAATATTACCTCATATACTTCTATTATTTCATTGACCAGTTTCATTTTATGGACACTCAGTTACCAGTTGCTGGAAGTTAAACGCTGCTCTGACAAACATCCTTGTATATAAATCTTTTGTGAAATGTTCATTATTTTTTCAATAAGTACCCAAGAGTAGAATTACTAGACCATAGGATTTGAAATTTTTTTTGCTTTTGTTTTTAGGAGCTACTAGGGATTGAAACCAGGACCTCGTACATGGGAAGTGGGCGTTCAAACCGCTGAGCTACACCCACTCCCCTGAATGTTTTTAAGGCTTTTGATACATATTACCACTTCTCAGTAGAACATACGAATTTATGCTCCAACCAGCAGTGTACATTTTACTGTATCTTTGCCAATATTGTTTTTATTGTTTTTCACTGATTAGTGAAACATGAAATTTATCCTTGAACTAGCATTTCTATAATCGCTAATGTCATTGAACATTTAAAAATATGTCTATTGACCATTTTCACTTCTTTATTGGTGTGTTCATGTCCTTTGCACATTTTTCTGTGGGGGTGTTTTCTTTTGATTGTAAAAGCATCCATCTATTAAGAATATCAACTTTTTAGCTGCCGTATATTGCAGATAGTTTTCCCTGTTGGTTGCTGACCATTTGCTATATTTATTGTGTGATAACTATCTTTATGGTGTGGAATATATGTCCTGATTTTTTTTCTTCTGTGTAGAAATTTATTTTAAATGTCAGATCTTTCAGTCTTTCAAGATTTTTTTTTTTTAATGCTTAGAAATGCCTGTCCCTACCCTAAAATCAGCCTGGAGGTTTTCTAAAATTTCCTTAATGGTTTCTAAATTTTAATACCCAAATACATTTGGCATTTATGATGTGATGTAAGTTTGTTTATTTTCCTAGTTACTGTTGTTGTCTAGTACTAGTTATTGCTTGTTTATTTTTTTCTCAGTGATTTAAAAAGCCACTTTAAAAACATTTTAAAAACCATTTTCTAAGGTATTAGACTAGAATCAGACCCTTATACAGCTATCTGTCCTTTACTCCCGATGTCCATTGATTCTTGAACCATTCCTCGTTAAACTGATTGTAGCTTGGAAATAAGTTTTCCTATTTGGTAGTAGAAGTTCCTTTCATCATTCTTCTTAGTCATCTCCAGTCATTTATTCTTATATCTGAATTTTACAACCACTTCTGTGCCTTTTTTTCTTTACGTTGATGAGATCCTACCGTTTATACAATTGTTTCTTGCTTTTATTAAGAACTCTTCTTATGCTAGTGTTTCCCATTATTACTAAAGTTTCTTAAACATCATTTAAAAGAGCTGCATATATTTCATTGTTTTTTCCTCTTGTTATTTTGGACAGATTATTGTCATAACTGCTGAAAGAAAATCTTCCATAATAGAATGTAAGCTCTGTGAGGGCAGGGCATGGCTAACTTTTTATTTTCACTGACCTGTTTGTTTGTTTTTGCTAGTGTTGGTAATGCTGTACCGGACATGATTTTCAGCATACTTTATGTGATGGAGCCCATTCTTGCATGTCATGTGACAAAGCCTATAGGAGTTGATTTTTTTTTCAGTTCAAAAATTAGTTTTGACACTTCATTCAAGAAAGAAGACACTTGTTTTTCAAACTGTTTTCACCACATCCAAAAGTGTCTTCTTTCTATGAAATGGAGTCCTGAGGAAAAGAGGTGGCATCTGACCTTCTGAGGGGTGGACAGCTATTGAACAGCGGTTTGCAAACTCCCTGATAACCTCTTTGTTAGTGGTTAAAGGTCACAAGATCTTTCCTAAAGCTGGAGCCTGAGGGAAGGGATGAAGTTGGCCGGTGATGGTAGGGGGTGGGGAGGTCAGAGAAACAGGCTAAACCCCCAGGCAACAGAGAACTCTGGCTTTGAGATAAGAAACAACTTTGGAAGAATGGCTCATTATCAAGAAAGCTTTAGCATTTTCTACAAAAACAATTCTTGAGTCTTAAATATAGTCATGAATTTTCACAAGAGTCTTTCATTCATTCTGGGTGGTTCAGTCGGAAGAGAGACCCTTGTATATTGTGTAAAGACCAAGAATGGGGTAAGGGTGGGAGTACAACTAAGAACACTGTCTTATCCTAGGAATCCTAAGTTATTCAGGGTGATTGGGGCTTGGCATACAAAGGGAAGTGTGTAAGATGTGGCTGGAGAGGTAGACCAGATGGCCCAGAATTTTGACTGCCCTGCTGAGGCTGAGTTATTGGAGAGGTCGCTTAACTTCTGTGCTCAGGCTCCTATCTGTAAGGTGGGAAGAACATCCCTACAAAGTAGTAGGCACTGCTCTATGGATAAAACGAGTTAGTGCACGGAAAGCTCTGAAACAGTGCCAGGCACATAGCAAGCACTCACCTGTTAGCTATTATTTAGAAAGGGTTTTACGTGGAGACAGGTGGCTCTGTGTTTCCCCTAATCCTGAGTTTGGGTCTTTCAGAATTTTTACTATTGTTTTCTTTTCTTTATCCAATTCAAAGATCAACCACGGTTGACCCTTCAACGGAGAAGGACATCTCTTAGAATTGAAAGGAGGTAGCTTTGGGACAGGTTACAGAAAGGAAGGCCTCCTTTGCTTTTCTATTCCTTCTTCCTGCACTGTACAACCAGATAACGGGCATGGACCCTGAGGAGACATTTCTTATGGAAGGTGTTAAAAAAATATCATTTAAAAAATTGCAATGACAAAAAGCACTGGTCTCTTCACTGTGGTGACTCGTGTTGAGGAAGGGTTCCTTGACCCAGGAGACCAGGGCCTCAGCCTTCAGGGAGATGCTTCTTTACTGTTTGGCACTTGAGAATTTCCAGAGTGCCTTTTGAGGCTCTCTTTTGAGTTTTAGTCTCCCAAAATGTAATGATTCCCATTTTGCAGATGACAGGCGGAGAGCCGTATGTGCGGCCTCCCCTTCCCCATTCTCCCCATTCCTCACATCCTGGCCTCCTGGGGGAGGGACTGAGCTGTGAGGTGATAAAGGAGTCCTGGAGGGGAAGTTCCCACTGCCTGGACAGCTTGTCCCTGGGAGTTCCCAAGGGCAGGATTCTAGGCTAGATGCTCCCAGGAAGGGTGTCTACTACCTGGTACTCCAGCTGCAGCTCTGAGGGAGGATGGGTGTGAGGCTTGCTGGGGAAGAGGACCTTGAAGGAATGAATGGGGCAAGGGTGCGGAGGGACCTCCCTGGAGGAAAAAAAAGCCAAACAGTTGAGCCTACCCCACCCCCACCCTCACTCCCCACCCACAAATGTCCCCAGGGAATGGCCAGTGAGATAAGAAGCTCTTGGTGGGATGTCCTGCCTTCCTGAGTTTCTAGAACTGAAAAGGAATTGCAGCTCTCTCTCTTACCATCTGGGACTGTTGCATTTTATGGGTCGCCTTGAGAATTAAGTGGATAACAAAGGCCTGGCAAATAGTCACTACACAGTTGTATTTTTCCCAATCCTTACAATTAGATCAGTGACTTTGAGTTTAAGTAATGGGACAAAGGATTAGGTCCTTTGTTTGTTATCTTTCCCCCTTAGCTGAAGTTTTTCCAGATTAATTTTTAGCTTGAAGTTCAGGAATATAGTCTGAGTAAACCAAATGGCTTTAAAATACATAACTTGTTTTTATGTTTCTTTAATGCTTCTTTTTTCTTCTTCTGAGTATAAAAGTCACACGTGTTTATTATAAAGTTGAATAGCCAAACAGGACAGAAATGTGTCCTCATTTTCAAGGAAGCTTCCCATAATCCCATCTCCCAGATTTATTTTAGTTATACATTAACCCATGTATGTCAAATTATTTAGACACATATACGTATCTACTTCTAGATGTATGTGCTTTTTTCTTTTTTAAAAATATAGGATCATATTATACGAACTGTCCAGTAACTTGTTTTTTTTTTCTTGCCTTTAATAAAAAAATATCCTCAATGTCTTCCATATGGGCACATAAAACAAATTAAAAAACCCCATCTGTACTGATGCGTTATGTGCCAACGTATAGATGTTGCATAATTCATCCACGTGAGGACCATTCAGCTCATTCCCATTTTTTTACAGCTACACTCAGTCCTTTGATGCATATCTGTGTACATATCTCTGTGCTGAAGCAGGAGTGAGAATAGCTGTAGGATAAAGATCTAGAAGCAGAATTACCAGCACAAAATTTTTATGGATGTAGCCACATTGCCCTCCAATAAAGTTGTACCAATTTGTGCTTTTGCCAGTAGTAACTACTTGAATACTTGTCTTCCCTTTTATCCTCCATCTCTCTCACACCTGGAATATAAATTCCTTGAAGGCAGGGACTTCACTTATCTTGTTCCTGCCTAGTCCTTCTAACAGTGCCTGGCATATGTAGTTTCTTTGGATGATTAAAGAATGCTTTTTCTTTATCTTTGTCAGCACTTTTTAACCTTTGGTAGTCTAGTGGGGAAAATATATAGGATATTCCCACTTTAATTTTCATTTCTTCACTGATGTTTAGTATTTTTTAATATTTTATTTAATTATTTATAATTCTTTTTGCATTTGATTTACCCGTTTTTCTAGTGGGCTTTTTATCCTCTTCTGAGAGCTCTTTACATATTCAGGATATTATAAATATATGATGTAAATATTTTCCCTCTTTGTCATGTACATTTCTTTCATTTGTTTGCTTGTTCTTTTATACAGTTAAAACATACATTTTAAATGATCAGGCTTATTGGACTTTTTTTTTTTTTAATAATATTTTATTTTATTTTATTTTATTTTA